>WAAG01084862.1:56949-86479 GCA_013390105.1 Tichodroma muraria | reverse complement strand
TTCTTTCTTTTCTTTCCTTTTTTAGCAGGAAAGATCTCAGGGTTTTGAACAATTTAGTTGTGCTTCATTTTCATATCAGAGCTCCTTTTAAAAATCAGAATTTTCTGGGTTTGGGCTCAGTTAAATGGTAATTGTGAACCGTATTTTGCTCTTTTCAGACAAGCATCAATCTTTACATCTGTTCTGCTCCTTATCCATTCACAATCTGATCCCAGCAGGGCTTGTTCCTTGGGAATGGCCTCTGGCTTTGCTACTTTGCAGGATCTCCCAAGATCCTTGCTGGGCTCTTGAGGTTTTTTTTAAGGCCTGTTGGTAGAGCTTGACTTTTTTCCCAATGTTTTGTGGAAAACGACCTCTCCTGGCAATTTTGAGTTTTAGGAGGAATGATAGCTTGGACATTTGGGAATCAATGTCTCTAAAAACAAGTATTAGGACAAGAAAAGTAGAAATCCAAGAGTTGATCCCGCACTGGGTTTAAAAACCACTGCTTTCTTTTTTCTCTGGAGTTCTCCCTCCTTTCTGCTCATCCCTCATCCCTTCACTGCTTTTATCCTTAACGTTTTTTTTAATTCCTAAAAGTTCAGCTGTCGTGCTGGGATAACTGAGGGTTCACTTTGCACTCCCTGAGTTTCACACAGCACAATTACCTGGTTGAAAGTGAGGTCTCCCTTTATCCCTTTCCCTGCAGTCCTTCTGCTTCCTCTGCTGCTGCCGCCTCACTTTTCCAGTTACTGATGGCCCTTTTTGCTTCCAAATTCCAGCCAGGCCAAAGCTAAAGGAGTTGATTTGGGCAGTCTGGAGCTGGCAGTGCAGAGGTTAATGGGATCTCTGCAGCAGGAGCTGTTGGAGGGAAGACAAATGGTGCCAAGTGCTGCCAGGCTCCTCCTCCTTGCCGTGGAAATTACACCGGGATGACATAACGGGATCGGGATCGTCTGTCTCTGCTGTAAATGGGGAGGAGAGCAGGTTGTGGGCAGGGTTAAATTACCAGAGTGGGGGATAAATCAGGTGCTGCTCCTCCATTCCTTTCCATACTGGTGGTGCCAGTGACAGCCAGTCTCCCACGTGTTCCCCAGAGCTCTGGTTTTGCCTTCTCCACATCCTGTGTCGCAGTGAGGTTTTTATCAGTTTGATATTCCACATCCATGCGTATTTTTTTTCATGGTTATCAAACTGCACACCCTCCTACATAAATAAACACAGATACTCCAAAACCCTGTTAAAAATCCCATTGCTGGTGCATTGAAAGCTGGAGCTGTGACCAGCCACATCCCTTTTGTGTCCCAGAAGTTTTCATCTCTGCTCATAGCATGGTGGCCAGAGGCAATTCGACTTTGCATCTGGGAGAAGCTCTGCTTTTTATAAAATGGAGCTGTTCAGAGGAGCTCTTTTGAGGCTAATGAATAATGAAATAAGGTTATGGCAGGGATGCTGCAAAGCTGTCCAGCTGGGCTGCTGCAAACAGGCAGCAATTGCTGCTCTTGATGCTGATATTTATTTTTTCCCAGCATCTTTTTTAGGCTGAGACCAAAAAGGACATTTCTCCTGTCTCCTAAGCCACACATCCCGTGCCTTGGAGGTGCTGCTGCTGAAACAGTGTTGTGAGTCAGATCAGCTTGTTCAGCTGATGGAAAGGCTTCATTGCCAGAAGACATTCCTGAGTCGATCCCAGTTTTCCACTGGACCAGTAATCCAGTCAGGTGGATTTATATAAGCAGGTACCAATCAGGAGGTTTGTGGCAAGAGGTAGTAAGGATCTGGAAGGAAGGAATTCTGATCAGAGATGTGCAATTAATTCACGTTAAGTCAACAGACCTGAATTGATGTGGATTTTGTGTGTTTTGTCACAGCCTAATTTAGCTTTTGTGCCCTTCTCTCACTTTGTCCTACCTGCCTTATCCCTCTGCCTTTTTGTCTGCCTCAAACTTTCCTTGAACTCCAGTGAGCAGAGGTTTGATGGATCTCTGAGGTCTCTCCCTGCTGCAGAAGCTCCTCATTTGACCTTTTTCCCTGAGCTGGAGCCAAGGCCTGTGGGTGACCCTGGGTATCAGGTAGCTGGAATTCTCATGCCAAGTGCCTGCGAGGTGCCACATTCAGCACTTCTTTCCCAGGGCTTTGGCTCTTGGGAGCTGCAGAAGTTACATCACAGGAGCTCACGATGAGCCCTCGCTGTTGGCTCCTGGGCTGCTTCCAGAAGGTGCTTTAGGAGGAAGAACTGTAGCTGAGCACACAGAAAAGAACCAAGCTGGACGTGTTTAAATTGAAATTTTTAACCTCAAAGCAGATTCAGCATCTGGAGTGGGTAGAATTCTTGTCTTTCTTGGCCACCTTTGTCTTATGAACTCTTCTTTCAGCACAGATGGAAGGTTGGATCCATATTCCCTGTATCTAAATGAACTTTTTCCCCCCCTCTTGTTGTGGGAGTACATTTCTCTGTGGGGTCTCCCCTTGCTGTCTGCTGTGCCTGTGAAATAATTTAAAGCCACAATCGCCCATTTCTGCCCACCCATTATTTTGTGCAGTTAGAGGATGTGGATAAACCAGAGGGGGAACTGTTGCTCAAGACCCAGAGGCGCCTGATCATGCTCCCATTGCTTCTGAGCTTTATCTGCGCTCTGGGGAACGAGCTTCTGGGAGCTGCTGCAGGGAGATGATTGCAGGGAGCACCAAGGGATGTGCTGGTGAAATTAATGGGTCAACAGCCCTGTAAATGGCTACTTAAAGGACAATTTGTGGTGCAAATGGAACAGATCACAAATACGACTCTGTGTGTGTGCTTTATCCTGTGCACGGAAGTCTTTCTTCCCTGGTACCTCTCCCATATAATGTCTTTTCTGACCCCAAGCTGTGTTCTGGTGTTTTTCAGACCAATGAATGGCGTCTGAGCTGCGTGAACAAGGAATTCTCTGTGTGTCCCTCCTACCCTCCGGTTGTCATCGTCCCCAAATCCGTCGATGACGAAGCGCTCCGCAAAGTCGCGCTGTTCCGCCACGGCGGCCGCTTCCCAGTGCTGAGCTACTACCACAAGAAAAATGGGATGGTGAGCTGGGTTTGAGGGGTGCTTGTGCATGAAGGAAGTGTGGGAATCTGTTGGTTTCATGCTCTGGAATTAACGGAGCTCCTGGTTTGTTTTCCGGCTCCCTCAGTGAAGCTGGTTCTGGGTGATGGAATGAGTAATCTCTGTCCTAGAAATAGCCATTAATCTGCCTGGTTGGGAATGTGCATGGCAGGAGCTCGCTTACAGCAGTGAGAACAAGATGAGGCTTGTAAAGCCACTGCTGGCACCCTGACTGGCTGTGTCTGCCAAGAGTTTTCATGGAAAGGATGGCAGGAGCCACATTGTCCTGTCTGTGAGCGGTGGGCCCTCGTCACAGCCGTGGTGACAGCAGAGCCAGTGCTGCTTCTGCTGTGTGACTGTGCAAGGAGGATCAGAACAGTCTGTTCTCTGAGCCTGGCAGGATAACTCGATTCGGGAGTAGCGAAGTCTTGGTCTTGCCCAGACTTTGACAAGCCAGAATCTAAAGGAGTGACTGATGCATTGTAATCAGGAAGTGCATGGTATGAAAGCGTTGGGTAATTGTGTCTCTTGCTGTAACCAGTTCTGAGGAGGTTGGGATGTCCAACCTGCAGCTTTTAAACTTGGTACAGTCTCCTCAAGTGCTCTAATGCCTTCTCACCTCCTGTGGCCAAGATTTGTAAGCCTTCCATTTGAAGCTGTCTAGTCTGACTCAGAAGTACCTTGGGATTTTCTTTGCTTTAAAAGCAGCAAACCACCTACTCCACATCAGTTGTGCTTTTTGCCTTTTTTCAGCTCAACTGAAAACCATTGAAGGAAGATTTTTTGCTCAGTTATCTCTCCAAATTGTGCATGTTTCATGTGAGGAGAGTCACTTTTTGACTCAGAGTGTTGCAGTTGTGACAGTAATGCTGTCACTCTCACTGCCCTCCTGGCTCTGAGTTCTCAGCTGTATCTGGGGTTCTGACTGGCTGCCCTCACATTTTTATTATGATTTGAGCTGCTGGGGTGCTTCTGAATTGAAAGGCATTTGCTAGAGAGAAATCTCAGCTCATCAGTCTGTGGACTTGAGGTTTATTAGTCTGTCCATGGGATAAAAATGTCACCTTTAACACATGAGCAATTTGAGTGTTTTAAGAACAGAGTTGGGAATAGACCTTGAAAATGACAATCCTGAAGAAGCTGGTTTCATAGAATCACGAGATGGTTTTGGTTGGAAGGATCCTTAGGGGCCATCTAGTTCCAACCCCCTGCCACGGGCAGGGATGCCTCTCACCAGGTCAGGCTGCTCGAGACCCCATCCAGCCTGGCCTTGAACACTTCCAGGGATTTATAAAACTGCCAGGGATTGTGGAGGAGCCATCAGCAGGAAGGCAGCTCGGTAGCTCACAAAGATGGTACTTGAGGCATAACTGAAGGGATGCAGCCTCTAGGATCATGCCTGGCATTTAAAACTGGCCCAGCCAAATGATTGCCGGGTTCAAGGATTTCTCGTTCAGTTTTAAATACATTCAATCCTTGAGAGGGTTCGAACTCGAAACAACTGAAGGATTCAGGGCAAGGCTTGGAGCACAAGTGCTTGGTGCCTTTCAGTCAGAATTCTCTCCACTTCCAGTGCCTCACCCACGGTTTTGTGTCTCCCCAGGCGATGATGAGGAGCAGCCAGCCCCTGACAGGCACCAACGGGCGGCGCTGCAAGGAGGACGAGAAGCTGGTCAACGCCACGCTCCGCTCCGGCCGGCGCGGCTTCGTCATCGACACCCGGCCTTTGGCTGTTGCCCAGCAGGCCAGGGCCAAGGGAGGGGGCTTTGAACAAGAAGTCCACTACCCCCAGTGGAGGAGGATTCACAAATATATTGAGAGGTGGGTGAAAGCAAGCTCTCCCCTGAACTCAGCTGCGTCGGGTCGCACTGGCGGAGCAGTGGTACCTCCAGGAAATATTTGCTCCTGTAAGAACAGTTATGTATCCTGGCTCCTGGCAGCAGGGTCATGTTCCTTCTGGGGAAAAACTAGGATATGTGGATGATAAGGGGATTTTTGGTTTGGTTCCTTGTTCTGAGCAACCTGCTGCAGGTTTCAGCCATCAGGCATCTCCCTGTGCTGTTTCTTTTCCCAGCCATCTTCAGCCACACTCCAGCCTTCCTGTGTTCCCCTTTGCACAGGAAGGAGCAGGCACCTTGCCAGAAAACTTCTGCAGGGGAGGGTTAGTTCTGTGGCTGTCACACTCCTCTTATCCAGAGGATTTGTCCAGAAAAGATGTGGCTCCCCATCCCTGAAGTGTTCAGGGCCAGGTTGGACGGGGCTTGGAGCAACCTGGGATAGTGGAAGGTGTCCCTGCCCATGGCAGGGGGTGGAATGAGATGAGCTTTAAGTTTTCTTCCGACCCAAACCATTCTATGATTCTGTGATCCAGTGCTTTTCTCTGGACATCTAATATTGTTCAGTCATTTGGGGACAAGTTGCTAAATTAAACAGACTTCTAGTCTGGCTTTGTTCAACATCTCTTAAAGCCCTCATTTTGGGAATCCTTCTACACAGACGTGCAGTAATGTTACTGGAGCTGTAGGCCAGCTCTTGAGCAGTTAAATAAGGAATTTCCTGGCAAATACTTGAAGTGCTTGGTTTTGCTTTTCAAGATTTTATGTGAGCTTACATTTGTTGCTGATTATTTACAGCATCAGGGAGAGAGGAATGAATAAACACAATATACGAACACTAAATAATCCATGTCCTCATTCCTGTGTTACTGCTTGTGCTTTCAACAATGTTTTCCTTTTCCCAAAGGTTTAATATCCTACAGGAGAGCTTCATCAAGCTGGTGGAGGCTTGCAATGACCAGTCACACAACATGGACCGCTGGCTCAGTAAACTGGAAGCTTCCAACTGGCTCACTCACATCAAGGAGCTGCTGACTGCAGCTTGTCTGGCTGCTCAGTGCATTGACAGGTAAATCTCCTGCAGAAAGTCTTGGGTTGCTCATTCAGTGGTTACAGATTGCTCATTAAATACCTCTGGCAGTATCAATAACTGCCCACCGTGGTCTGGCTCACTTGTACCCATGTAAGATTCTGTTTCCTCGTGGTGAAGGAATGTTCCTCCAATAAATCAGGAGGAGGGAAGAAATCTCGGCTAAGAAAAGGGTTTGGATCATGTGTTTAAGGTATATTCCTGTGTCTGTCGCAGCCAAGATAATTTAGAGAGTTTTATTCGAGGTTTGGGTTAAAATGTGTCCATCTGAAATGCTGTGTGATGGCTTGGAAAAGGGGACACAGAGATGTTTTTTTTTAATTTTTTTAAGAAGTCCTTTTTTCTTCTCAGCTGCAAATTTGCAATACCACACCTCACTTCCAGAGGTTAAAACGATGTCATCTCCTTGTTTTCCCCAGGAACTGGTCCAGTGCTTTTCCCCTCTTATATTTTTATCCCCACAGCCCTATCCAGGCAATCCTGCTCATCCGTTCTAAGTGCTTGTGACCTCTTTTAACCTGACATTTCTTTCACAAATGCTGCTGACTCAGCTGACTTGTGCCCACACCTCAGGCTGCAGAGCCAATGCTTGCTGTCTGCTGCCAGGGTTTGTAAGGCCAGATGCAGGAATCTAAATTGGTTTTATCTGTGGCTCTGGGTGAGAAAAGCACATCCCAAAATTTAGGGAAAACCTGGCTTTTCATAGGAGCTGGGGAGTGTGTTCTGCAGGCACACAAGCAGTTGAAATGCAGGCTCAGTGGTGAAACAGCACTGCTGCATTAAAATGGGAGCTCTGTGCTTTGTAAAAGCTCTGACAGTGCAGGTTTCATTACTGGCTGTGCCAGGAAAGGATTGCTCTGGATCAATAGTTTTATCTGAAATTCTTTCCCGCAAGCATGTAATGGGAAAGATCAGTGATGAAACCCTTCTGGCATGTTGGGACAGTGGCTGATTTCATCATTTTTAACCTCAGCTTTGCTTTTTGTGTTTACCTGGAGCCATGGCAGGTCAGTTCCAGGTGCCTGACCTGCCTCACTTGGAGGCTGGAGGTCAGAGCTGGACTGACAAGGAGAGTTCTCTTGTTTTTTCCATGGGGAAGGAATGGCTGGGACAGATCTTTCAGCATCTTAAAGGCCTGAAAGATAAAAGGGGAAAATAGTGTTAGAAAATCAATGTAGGGAAAGGTGAAGATTAGGTAGGGAAGGAAGGTTTAGATTAAATATTAGGGAGAAACTCTGTATTATAACAGTGGTGAGGCCCTGGCACAGGTTGCCCAGAGCTGCTGTGGCTGCCCCATCCCTGGAAGTGTCCAGGGCCAGACTGGGGGACTCGGAGCAACCTGGGAGAGTGGAAGGTGTCCATGGCAGGGGTGGAATAGGATGAGTTGCACTTCCAAGCTGTAACTCAAAGGGATGCTAATCCCAAAGAGTGAGAACCACAAGGGAGATCTCACTGTGCACCTTCTGTCGGTGTGGGAAAGGATCTGGAGTTCCAGACTGCTCAGCAAGACACGGAGCTTTTAGTGATGCAGAGCTCAGGTCACTGCTGATGAGTTTCCAGGTGAGATCCATGTGAGGTGGGGCTGCAGTGGTGGTAAAGAGCCAGCAAAACCTCAACACTATCAACACTNCTGACAAGGAGAGTTCTCTTGTTTTTTCCATGGGGAAGGAATGGCTGGGACAGATCTTTCAGCATCTTAAAGGCCTGAAAGATAAAAGGGGAAAATAGTGTTAGAAAATCAATGTAGGGAAAGGTGAAGATTAGGTAGGGAAGGAAGGTTTAGATTAAATATTAGGGAGAAACTCTGTATTATAACAGTGGTGAGGCCCTGGCACAGGTTGCCCAGAGCTGCTGTGGCTGCCCCATCCCTGGAAGTGTCCAGGGCCAGACTGGGGGACTCGGAGCAACCTGGGAGAGTGGAAGGTGTCCATGGCAGGGGTGGAATAGGATGAGTTGCACTTCCAAGCTGTAACTCAAAGGGATGCTAATCCCAAAGAGTGAGAACCACAAGGGAGATCTCACTGTGCACCTTCTGTCGGTGTGGGAAAGGATCTGGAGTTCCAGACTGCTCAGCAAGACACGGAGCTTTTAGTGATGCAGAGCTCAGGTCACTGCTGATGAGTTTCCAGGTGAGATCCATGTGAGGTGGGGCTGCAGTGGTGGTAAAGAGCCAGCAAAACCTCAACACTATCAACACTGGTGTCCATGGGATGTGATGACGTCCACTTGGATGGGTTCTGCTCGTTCATACTCTTATCCCTTCTCACCTTTTCCTTTCCCAGGGAAGGTGCTTCAGTGTTAGTCCATGGCAGTGAAGGAACTGATTCCACACTCCAGGTCACTTCCCTGGCACAGATCATCCTGGATCCGAGGTGCAGGACCATCCGTGGCTTCGAGGCTCTTGTAGTGAGGGAGTGGCTGCAGGTAAGAAATACCCCTGGACAGAACAGCAACTGGTTCCAGAGACACTGGGGTTGGGAAATAGCCTGAGAGGCAGCCAACAGGTTGGGCCTTGTTGCAGCCCTGCTGAGTGTGAGTGTCCTTTGTCCTAAAGAGCAGCATCATTAACTGAGTCATTTGTCCCTCTGGCACTCTGGGGCCTCTGCCTCTCATGACAGGTTGTTGATTTTGGGGAACTGCCTGTTCTGTGTGCTCAGAGTGAGCATCTCTTATCAAGAATGGTTTGGGTTGGAAGGGACCTTAAAGCTCCTCTCATTCCAGCCTCCTGTCATGGGGCACCTTCCACTGGACCAGGTTTCACCTCTTCCATCTCACTAGAGAAAACTGTTCACACCAAACCACAAAACCTGAGTCACAGCTCTTTTTACCTTGGCAGTCTGGTCCTCCAGTGCACCCAGCCCAGCTTGTTCCTACTCATGTTCTCTGATCAAACACAGCCTGAGAAAGGCAAGGAAATCAGTCAAAGAATCACAGAACTATAGGCTGGAAATTACCTGTAAGATTATCAAGTCCAGTTGTCCCCCAGCACTGCCAAGGCCACCACTCATCTGTGTCCCCAAGTGCCATATCCATGTGGCTTTTTATTCCCTCCAGGGATGGGGATTCCACCATTGCCCTGGGCAGTCTGTGCCAGGGCTGAATAACCCCTTCCATGAAGAAATTCTCCCTAATAGCCAATCTAAACCTCCCCTGTTGTGACTTGAGGCCATTTCCTCTCATCCTGTCTCTGTTCCGTGGGAGCAGAGCCCAACCCCCCCCGGCTGTCCCCTCCTGTCAGGAGTTGTGCAGAGCCAGAGGGTCCCACCTGAGCCTCCTTTTCTCCAGGCTGAGCCCCTTTCCCAGCTCCCTCAGCCCCTCCTGGTGCTTCAGTCCCTTCCCCAGCTCCGTTCCCTGCCCTGGACACGCTCCAGCCCCTCAATATCTTGTCAGGAGGGGTCCAAAACTGAATCCCAGATTTGAGGTGCCCCAGCAATGCCAGCAGAGGGATAATGGTTTCTAACACCTTGGTCCTGGCTGCCTGAGCAGTTGCATGGACAGAAGTCGCTCTGAAGTGTTTTTCCCACGTGTCCTCACACCCCATTCCTTGGTGTGTGATGCTGTCCCCAATTCCCTCCAGGCTGGCCACCCTTTCCAGCAGCGCTGTGCCCAGTCAGCCTATTCCAACAGCAAACAGAAGTGGGAGGCCCCGGTGTTCCTGCTCTTTTTGGAATGTGTGTGGCAAATCCATCGGCAGTTCCCCTGCTCCTTCGAGTTCAACGAGCAGTTCCTCATCATGCTGTTTGAGCATGCCTACGCTTCCCAGTTCGGGACTTTCCTGGGAAACAACGAAAACGAAAGGTTGGTAAGGATGCCTGACTTGAATCCTTTAAATGTTGGGCTGAATTTGACTAAAAGAAGGTCCCAGAATCATGGAATGGTTTGGGTTGGAAGAAACCTTAAAGATCATCTCGTTCCAACCCCCTGCTGTGGGCAGGGACACCTTCCACTATCCCAGGTTGCTCCAAACCCCATCCAACCTGGCCAAAAATCTCCACCCATCACCGGTTTATTTAGTTTCTCACACAGAAACTCTTCCATGAAAGAGTAACCAGCTGGAGTTTGCTGTGAGTCACAGCTGTGGGAAGCAGACTTGTCCATGCAGGCCTGGATGAGGAGGATGAGGCAGGCAAAGGCCACAGCTGACAATTCTGTCCCTCACCTGTGAGGGAGGAACGTGACTCTGTAGCATGGTGGGTCCTGAGACCCCCCCTGGGAGTAGAAACAGGGTGAAGGGCTGGAGCTGCCACAGCTGCCAGGGAGGTTTGGATTCCTGTTTGGAGCTTGGCAGTTCTGCCCTCAGGACTCCTGGCTCCAGTAAGGCCATGGCTGAAGGTGTACTGGACTGAAGGCCACTGGACAGGAAGGGAAAAACAGAAGTGATACTCCAGAGAATAAAGGCAATTTAAAGCTTCCTGTAAACCTCTCTGTCCTTCTGGGCTAAGAAGAGACTCTGCTTCCTTCTGCAGGGCTGCTGAACCAGTCATCTGCAAAACCAAGTTAGACTTGAGACCAATAAGCTGAAATTTGGAGGAGTATTGAATGTTGTGTGTAATAACCCGCCTGTCACATCTGAGCACGTCAGCCTGGGAGCACAGACGGGGGTTGAGTCTGATGTTAAGCTTGTGCTGTCTGAAGCATTCACAGGAGTGGTGAATCTCCTGCCTGGCTGGCAGTTCAATTTGCCAGTGCAGGGAATGAGATTTGCTGCAGCCTGAGGCATAGGGATCCCTGTAACTGCTGGAGGTGGGATTTGCCCCAGGAAAACAGCACTGCTTGCTCCGTGTGCTCAGCTCCTTCCTGCCACCAGAGGGACCTGTCAGACGTGCCCATTCCAGCAATAAAACTGTTCTTATGTGCTTGAGAATTCCGTTTCCATCCTTCCCTGATGGAGCCCTGCCCCATCTTCCAGCTCTACCTTAACACAGGAGCCTGATGCCTTTCCAAACCTGGCAGTCAAACCACATGGGGAGGTGACTGATTCTTCACCTGGACAGCAGGCAGCCAACTTACAAGTGTTATTTCCCCATCTTTTATTCAAAACTAATTGTAATCAGCCAGGCTGAGTAAATTGCTTTAGTTTTACACCCTGTGCCATGATGGTAAAGGGACTAACTTGAGTTATCCGTGGGAGTAGCACATGAAAAAACTTGTGGCCTTGTCTGGGTGGTTCTAACAAGAGCCTTACAGATCCAAGTGTATAAAACTGACTTGTTCCTGTGGGTTTCTTAGGGCTAAACTGAAGCTGCCTCAGAAGACCATGTCCCTCTGGTCCTGGGTGAACAGGCCTGAAGAGCTGAGCAGGTTCCAGAACCCTCTTTATGAGGCCAACAGCCTTGTCATCTGGCCCTCTGTGGCCCCACAGAGCCTGCAGCTCTGGGAAGGTGAGCCAGGTTTGCTTTCCCTCTTGCGGGCAGTCTCTCTTCTGTGATTTTCTTTTTTTGTCAGACTTCATTGCTGACCATTCTGGAGAATCCATGTGCAGTGGGGTCCCTGCTGCAGAAACTTTCCCCATCCCGTGGGTGCTGAAGAGTTCATGACAGTGACCCAAGGAGGCTGTCATGGCAGGGTGGAGACTGAAAATGGAGTGGTCTGAGAGGTGTAGGAGGAAAAAAGGAATGAACCCCCCTCATTTTTAATTTTTCTTTTATTAACCTTGTTTAATAGGATGGTGAGCTTGGAGAGGAGGGGGGAAGCCATTTAGGGGGAGAGGGAAAGGGAAGAAAATGTGAACTGTGTGCACCTTACTTGGGAGCTGCTGGAATGTGAACAACCTTCATGAATTCCTCCTTGTTTCAAGAACCCCTTTGTGACCTGGGTGTCTCTGGGCTTCCAGGTGTTTTCCTGCGGTGGAACAGGCCTTCCAAATTCCTGGAGGAAGCTGAAGAAGAAAGGATCAACATTATCAAGTACAACAAGGAGCTGCAGGCCAAGGTGAACGCGCTGAGGCGGCAGCTGGCGGAGATGGAGACGGATGAGGAGGCGCAGGAGGAGCCCTGAGCTGGGCTTTGCCTCAGGCCTTTGCTTTCCCCTTTACATCGAGGAAGAATCATGGAAAGTGCATGTTCTGCTGAGCCCTCGGGCACAGCTGACCCTCCCACTGCTGAACCCTTCACTCCATGAACCTCCCTGCTTTTTGGGGAGGGGTTTTTGTTTTGTTTACAGAAGACACAGCTGGGCACAATGTCCCCTCTTGGCAGCTTTTCTGTCTCAGAATTGGGTACAGTGTCAGCAGAAGCTGGTACCCTTTACCTCCAACTGTGTGGATGACCAGGATGGGCCAAGAGACAGGATGTCTCCAATTTATTTTGGACTTTTTCTGGTTTTGTTGAACACTCACAGGATTAAAACAGAGAGTTCTATATAGATAGGTAAAGGCATTTCGGCTGGAAGCACCTTTTCACTCCAAGAGTAGGTAAGGCATCTTAGGTCTTTAATTTCCTAGGAAATCTAGAAATTGTTAAAATCAAATTACAGGTTCTACCAGTCTACACAATACTCTCAGTAGCCTTCACGTCTCACACTTGGGTTTTTGAGTTCAGCATTGGCTTGGGAGCAGGAAGTTAAATGCCAAACCAGAGCAAGACATTTCAGTGCAATACAGAATTGAAGGAGGGATTCTGCTGCTAATGTTTAAGCCATGACCTTCAGGTGGAATTGTCCCTCGTGGACAAGGATCTCCTAAGGAGGAACAAACTTTTTTTTATTCTACCTGGACAACAAAAAGGTTTAGTAGTTGGTGGGGGTGTTCACTTGCAGAACAGGGCTCCGTGCTGTCCTTTAAACCAGAGCCAAGCTGCCTTCTTGGAAATTCCAACCCCCCTGGCTCGGTTTGGACACCTGGCCAGGTTCACAAGTGCAGGAGCAGCACTTCATTTACAGCTCAACAAAACACTGTTGTTGCACCTGATGTGCTTTTCCTTCTTGTGCTCTTATGCCCAACTTGTGGAACCTCAGAAGCAGAAGCTGGAAGTTCAGGTGACCTCACAGATCTGCTGCAGATGAAGGGGCCATCACACTACAAAAAAATATTAAGAGTTTAGATGATTTGTAGCTGCTAAAACTGCTTAAAGACTTTAGGGATAAGCTTTTTCCCATTTAACTTGGTATTTTGTAGCTGCTCTTTCCGTTTCTGTGGCTTCGATCTGCTTTTTATAGAATCAGAGTTCTCTCTTGTGATTTTTTTTTTTTCTCCTTTAAAAAGACAGGTAGGGGTAGGTCTGAAATACTCCCTGAAGCATTTTTTCAGCTTGATGCTGTGGGTAGCTCCACAGGACTGGGAAAAGTTGAATTAACAACAGCACATGTGGCTGGGATTATCCAGAAAAGAGCTTCCCGTTAGCCTGGTTCTGCTGGAATGAACAGAGCTGCAGTAAGTCAGTGGTGGGGTCCCTCTGGAAACTGGTGAGCTTTCCAAGTTTATGGAATGAAGCTGCCTTTATTTAAAAGCCACTTCACGTAGATATGTGTGAAAAGGCAGGATCTGTAGTTGTAGAAGTAGCTGGGCAGGAACCTGCAAAAATCATGTAGCCACTAAATACAGTCTAAGAAAATTCTATAACCACGGAAATGATAAAAATTATGTGATATAAATTATATGATTATGTGATAGTGGTCAAGTGCTACCTTAATGCCTTTTGTTCAGTCCTTATTTCCTTAATTATTTCCTTCTTGCCTAAGCTAAACTTAGCCCTGAAGTCCTCTGGCTTAAAAAAATAACACGATCCCTTTTAAAACATTGCTCACTTAAGGCAGAAGAGTGATTCCCCCTGCTTGCAATGCCAATTTCTTTTTAGGTTTGGAGCCTTGTTCCCTAAATCCAGTCTGACACAGGGAATGCTGCTCAGGGTGGCTGGGGATCTGTTCTGCATGACAGGGGAGGCAGAATTGGGCTGTTCCCTCCTCCAAACCTGGAGATTCCTCTGGGTGTGTTGATCATATAGGCCCTTAAAATGATTGTTCACCCGTTGAAATGATGTCTTGGGGATCTGCACCTGCCTGGGTGGTGTTTCCCGACCCCATTCAGAATTTCTCCATCTGAAATCCATTATCCCCAGCCAGATGGGAAGGATTCAGAAGGCACTATTTTCCCCGTAATAGACTATACATAAAACACTCCTAAAGGTTATGCAATTCCCTAACACAGTAATTATAGATTGAGCTAAATAATAGAGAAGCAGAGAGGGTTTTTTTGGATCTAATTGCCTGGCTGCTCCAGCCTCTCCTGCAAACTGCAGGCATCCGAGGAAATTGGGAAACCAGCTGTGACAGCCAACAAAAGGCAGCACGTTCCCTCTGAGCTGGCATCAATTTCAGCCTCCACTTGTGTTGAATCCACACCCAGGCGCTGTGTGTGCCTTGGGATCCTGGGAATGTGCCTTCCTGTGGCTGTGCTGGTCTCCTCCTGAGCAGCCCCTGCAGTTTATTCCACAGCTCCTGGGCCGTGCAGCACCTTGTCCCTGCACAGGCTCTGTGGCACAGGCCTGGGAGGGCTGGCAGGAGATGCAGTGGGGACAAGACATGTGGTGGTATTGGTTCTCCTGGGACAAGACACTTCTCAGAGCCTTCCTGCCATGCTGCTCCCACATTCCCTTAGAACTTTTCCATTCCCGGTGCCTCCCAGGCTCCAGATTCACAGCAGATCGCTCCCATTTGCTCTGCTGCTTGCCTCCCCTAGTAAATCACATATTTAATGTCAGTGATGGGTTGGCTCCCCCAAAGGAGGATCCCTGCCCCGTGACACTCAGTTTGCAGATTCCCTGTGTCTTCCTGAGCTGGGGCAGTGCCCAGCTCTGGCTGCTCCCTGTGCCACTGCCTTACACCCTTGCTGCCACCCCACTCCTGCTGTTTTGCACACACTCTTTGTGTAACAAGCTGGACACTGAAAGCCCCATCTCCAAATTTTGGGGGCAATCCACGAGGACACTCTGCCATTTACCAAAACAATAAGAAGGGAAAAGGAGCTAACTTGCACAGTTTTCATAAGGGAAACATGAAATATGTACCTTCAATATTTTGATTGTATCGATTAACTTTTGAATGTGGCGCTGGTTTTGATGTGCACTACTGTCCCTGTTGCATAGGATCTAATTTAAAATTGCACTGTACAGCATTTTTGGTGTCTCGTGTGCTTTGCTAAAGCCTTGGGCAGTGCTGTCGTTGTGTGAGGGGTGAGGTTTCTCCCAGCACTGCCTGTGTTTTGTCACAGCAGCCCTGTGTGACGTGAGCTGTCTGTTCACTACTGCCTGTGCAAGTGATGAGTGCACTGCTGGCCCAACATCTGGAACTGCTATTTGGACTTGGCTGCTGCATCAGTCTTGATTTTTTTTTTTTTTTTTCCTGCACAATTTGAAATGCCAGGGCTGGGAGTTGTGTGCTGGTGTTAGGTATTTGCTGTCTGTGTACAGAATCCCAGCTGCTGCAGCGTGGAATTTATTGCAACAACTGCAACAACAAGAGTTACAAATCTGAGGAAAAAGAAGATGATGGCTCAAGGTTCAGCCATTTAGGGGGAACAAAACAGATACAAAGGAGCTGTAAACTTTGCTGTAGATATGTTGAGAGCATAGTAGATGTGTCTGTTTAAATTAAAACCTTGAAGACTAAAAAGTTCTTTAATTACACTGCTGAATTTTTTTTATTACTGTGTCTTTTGCTTCCCACAGGAGGGATGTGGGTGGGTGTGACTCGGATTAAGCTTTTGCTTGAAATTTTAGCTCTTGTCAGCTCAATTGTGTTTTATTTTACAGCTGAACAGGCCCTGTGGTAGGAGAAGGGGGACGAAAGGACAAGGGTGAGACCCTGAGGCTGTGAGGGGCTTGCAGAGCTCTGCTCTGATGGCTTTGAGCCTTGGACAGCAGCTCTGCACGTGATGGATAAACAGTTAGATTAGTCAAGGTTTTATCCTGGTGTTGATCTTTTTCTCCTGGTGTTGATCTCTCCAAAGGAAGAGGGTCAGGGGTGTTCACAGGGAGAGAGGTTTGGAGTGAAGCAAAGCCTTGCAAGAAGGTGGATGGTGAATGGACAAGGGGGAGTGGTTTTAAACAAAAACAGGAGAGATTTAGATGAGATATCAAGAAGAAATTCTTCCCTGTGAGGGTGGGGAGGCCCTGGCACAGGCTGCCCAGAGAAGCTGTGGCTGCCCCTGGATCCCTGGCAGTGTCCAAGGCCAGGCTGGACAGGGCTTGGAGTAACCTGGGATAGTGGAAGGTGTCCCTGCCCATGGCAGGGGGATGTAATGGGATGATCTTCGAGGTCCCTTCCAGCCCAACCCATTCCATGACTGTGAAGTCCATCAGTGACTGGGGTCAAAGTTACCTGTTGGTTTTAAGGCAGGGGGGCACATCGGTGCCAGGAAGGAACACAAAGAGGACAAACAGCTCCTGGGAAATGGAGGCTGGGAACTGTGGGATCCTGAGAGATCCTGGATCTCTCCTGGCTAGTGAGTCAGAAGGCTGGGAACTACTGGGCTGTCTGTTTCCCTGTGGCATCACCGTGATCTCTGCAGCTCCTGGGGAAGGTGGTGAGTTTTTGTGGCTTTTGGGGTTGGAGCAGACAGCGGCTGAGGGTGCTTGTGCTGCCCATGAGATAACACAAGGGCAGGTGCTGAAGATCTTTATGTGAAAAATTCATATTTAGCTATTATTTGTGCAAAAAATCCCAGCTGAAACAGAGTAGGTCTGTTTTAAAATGTTTTTAGCAGTAATCAGGCAATTTGATTTGGGTTAAACTTGATTTTTGGTGGGAGGGAAGAAAATAACTAAAGAATCATAGAATGGTTTGGGTTGGAAGGGCCCTTAAAGCTCATCCTGTACCACCCCCTGCCGTGGGCAGGGACACACCTTCCATTATGCCAGGCTGCTCCAAGCCTATCCAGCCTGACCTTGGACACTTCCAGGGATGGGAAAATCCGTCTGAACAAGTGTTGAAATTTTCCTTTAACCTTTTCCCGAGCCTGTTGGATTTTTCTCTTGGTAATCCCAGGTGGTTTTGCTCAGTGCCATGACTCAGGAGGAGTCTCTTCCATGCTGCCCATTTTTCCCCCAAGCAGTGAGAGGGGAAACAACGAGGAGGAGTTCCTTTTGCACTGGATGGAGCTCGAGGTGCTGGGATGTGCTGGGCTGCTCGCAGCCTCCCCTGCCGTGGAAATGTCACCACAAGCCCCTGGCATTTGTATTTCAGAGCTGAGCTGATGATCCCCTTATGTTCTCTTGGGAGGGTGTTGCTGATGGCTTTGGATGCATTATCTGATGCTGCAGGTCAGCTCATGGAGGGTTTGCTCTTAAAGATCCAAATCTGCTCCCTCAGGATCTTAAAATGCTGGCGGACAACCTGAGCACTGCACATATGGAGTTACACCACTAAAAGCCACTGTGCAGTCGCTAAAATCTTGGGTTTTTTATAGCTTAGGCAGTTGGTTGTAAACGTTTACATGACCAGTTTGCACGTCCCAGTTGGTACTGGCTTTGTTTGGGGGATGATTTCAGGTTTGAAGGGTGTAGCCTGTGGTCACTGGGTGAAGGAAAAAGGCTCTTTTGGCAACTGGCTCATTCATAGGTACAAGAGATAAAAGAAATCTCCTTCCTGCTGTTCTTTCCTGACATGGAAAACATCTGTTGGGATGCCCCAGCAAGGTAAGTGCAGCATTTCTACAGGGAATTTTCTGGGTTTGGCTTGTAAGTACTTGGTGGAACCGAATATGCGGCAGGAATAAAAGTTGTTCCAGACTTTGGGTTGGTTCATTGGTGGTTTTTTTTTTTTTAATATAGAACTACTTAAGTTCTCTGTACTGTGCTCCATTTTTTGGGTCCAACTTGAACACTTCCAGGAATGGGGCAGACACATCCATCAGTTGTTTTGGGGACAAAGCAGCAATTTGTACTACAGTGGGGTAAATACAGGGCTCTGGTTTCTACATTTCTCTCAGGGAATAAAACCAGAAAAGCACAAACCTGTGCCTTACTGGGAAAAAGATTTTCTTCCAGATGTCCTTAAAGGACACTTGTGCAACATCAAGCACATGGAGTGTCCTGGCTGTGCTGCCAGCAGTTGGCAATGCTGCCATTTCACAATGGGGAAGGCTGTGGCAATCCTGAATTAAAATTCTGTTCTGCTCTCCTCCACCTCTTTTTCCTCCTCACTTGTGTTGGTCCAGCTGTTTGTGATTCCACGTGGCACATGGGATTGGAGAAATGTATGGAAAAGTGACACAGCCAGGAGGGAAGAGCCCTGCAGGCTGAGTCAGCATCTGGGGTGTTAAACGTGGCATCAGTGCTTGGAGTAAATTCAGTCACAGGGAGGATTTGTGAGGTGAAAACCCACGTGGAGCAGCTGGAGAGAGTCCAGAGGACACTATGGAGCTGCTCCAAGGGCTGGAGCCCCTCTGTGCTGGAGCCAGGCTGGAAGAGCTGGGGGTGCTCACCTGGAGAAGAGAAGGATCCAGGGAGACCTCAGAGCCCCTTCCAGAGCCTAAAGGAGCTCCAGGAGAGCTGGAGAGGGACTTGGGACAAGGGATGGAGGGATGGGACACAGGGAATGGCTTCCCACTGCCAGAGGGCAGGGATAGATGGGAATTTGGGAAGGAATTCTTGGCTGTGAGGGTGGAGAGGCCCTGGCACAGGCTGCCAAGAGAAGCTGTGAGCTAAAAGTAGAAGAGGAGAGCAGACACACCTCGATCCTTTCCCCACTGCCACGTTACAGGAACCCTGCACTGAGCACCTCCGGGACTGTCAGAGGGACTCGAGGGATTGTCAGAGGGATTGCTCTGCCCCGATCCCACGCTGTGGGCAGAGCCTTGTCCCCTGCAGAGCAGGGAAACAAGGGGACACCACATCCCTGATGTGTCTCCACGTGTCCTGAAAGGCTGGGAAGAGCTCCTCGCCCTGAGCTCCCCAAGCACAGTGGGTGGTGAGGGTTTGCAGCTTCAGCAGGGCAGAGGGCACAGGACGAGACCACAAAACCCCCGTGTGTGGGAGGGGATGGGAGGGAGATCAAGCCTCAGGCTCTGGGAGGGGCTGCTGCGGAAAGCTTTGAAGGAGCAGCACTTCTGGATGTGGATCCCCAGCAAGGGAGAGAAAGAAGGCAGTGGTGGAGAGTGGGGACAGTGACAAGGACACTCGTGGAGCCCCTGGAGCGATGGCACCATGCTGCCTCTGAGAGGAAGGATGTTGGAATGTCTCCTGCTTCCTTCCCCTTGGTTTGTATTTCCAATATTCCCCCATTAGCCTGTTTCTGAACCTCAGGCTGGCTTTTCATGTTTGCAGTCTTTGGGGCATGGATTTTTATTTTAAAAATACCCCAAATCAGGAAAAATACCCAAAATCAAACAAACCAACCCACAAAACCTTAAAATCCAGACAACATGAAAACTGTAGAACGTACAAACTCCTAAGTAGCCTGTGACCCTCCCTCTCTCCCTGGAACACTTTTGGGTGCATCTGTTGGCAGGCATGGAGATTCTGTGAGCAGGATTGGAACAGGCTGCCCAAGGAAGCAGTGGAATTATTACCCTTGGAAGTATTCCAAAGGTGTGTGGATGTGACACTTGGGGATGCGGTTTAGTGGTGGATTTGGCAGTGCTGGGGAGGGGTTGGACTTGATGATATTAAAGGGCTTTTCCAATTTAAATAATTTGAGGACACACACAGGTGAGGACTGTCACAGAATCACAGAATGGCTTGGGTGGGAAGGGACAATAAAGATCACATGATTCCACCCCCTGCCATGGACAGGGACACCTTCCACCTTCCCAGGTTGCTCCAAGCCCCATCCTACCTGACCTAGTGAGCTGCAAGTCTGTGCTGCCCACAGAGAAAGACACCCAAGGTGTCTCTGCTGCCCACAGGGGGGGTCATCAGCTGGGAGAACCGGCCTCAGCTGTTGTTGGAATGGACCCTCCACACTGCTCAGATGCCACCATCCCACCAGGGCGGAGTTTTCTCCCCTTTTGGATTTTCTGCCTTCCAACATTGACGTTTTTCCTCTTGTCCCCTCGAGCTACTGCCTATCACATCCTGATATCCAGCCTCTGTCCTCAGTTTTACCCTTCTTATCTCTCAGGGCTCTGTGCTCTTTCTCACAAGCTGGCAGCCTCCTCGGCTCAGGGAGGGTTTTCCAGCTGGGCTGTATCTGGGAGGCCTTGGATTGCAGCTGAACCTGGAGGATCAGGCAGTTCAGGGCCAGCTTTGCTGGACACTCCATTTTGCTGATTTGGTGCCAGTTCAGTGCTCCAGGTGCTTGGCTCAGTGCTGGAGGAGGGAACTGGTTTATGGAATCAATCACTCCTGCTTCCCTGTCAGCCTGGGGGCTCTGCCATCCTGGGGTGATCTGGGTCTGGGAGAGACCCCCAGATCTTTACTTTACTTTGTGTTCAGGGAAGGGAACGGAGCTGGGGAAGGGGCTGGAGCACCGGAGCAGCTGAGGGAGCAGGGAAAGGGGCTCAGCCTGGAGAAAAGGAGGCTCAGGGGGGACCCTCTGGCTCTGCACAACTCCTGACAGGATGGGGCAGCCAAGTGGGGTGGGGCTCTGCTCGCAGGGAACAGGGACAGGACAAGAGGGAACGGCCTCAAGATGTTCCAGGGGAGGGTCAGGTTGGACATCAGAAGAAATTTCTCCATGGAAGGGGTGGTCAGGCATTGGAATGGGATGCCCAGGGAGGTGCTGGAGTCCCCATCCCTGGAGGTGTCCAAGGAATGACTGGACATGGCACTCAGTGCTCTGAGCTGGTGACAAGGTGGGGATCAGCCACAGGTTGAACTCAATGATCCTGGATGTCTTTTCCAGCCTAAATAATTCTGGGATTTACCTTGAGACAAGTGATCATATACAGTGAAACCACCAGTGCTCCATGCACTCCCCTTCCTGAACAGAAAAATCCTTTTTACTCAGCTGCTTGTCTATGTCAGGGCTCTGGGAACAACAGGATCTTCTCTTGTTCCCCCTGCAGAATTCCAGGAGAGCTCTGTTGACCCTCCTTGCAAGGCTGGATCCACAGTGCCCTTGTGAGAGCAGCCATGGAGCCGTGCTGGAGGCTCTTTGTCTCCTTCCATTTGGTGCCAACTCCTCAGACTGGAGCAGGGACTGCTGAGGTCATGCTATGATTCAGGTCTAAGGTACACTGGCACGGAATCACAGGATGGGTAAGGTTGGAAAGGACCACAGAAATAATTTCACTGTAAGAAATTCTTCCCTGTGAGGGTGGTGAGGCCCTGGCACAGGGTGCCCAGAGCAGCTGTGGCTGCCCCTGGATCCTTGGAAGTGTCCAAGGCCAGGTTGGACGGGGCTTGGAGCAACCTGAAATAGTGGGAGGTGTTCCTGCCCATGGCAGGGGGTGGGATGAGAAGATCTTCAAGGTCCTTTCCATCCCAAACCCTTCCATGATTCCATGTAGTCCAACCTGGCTGCTGGTGGCTTTGAGATACCACACAGGATTCAATGACCTTTTAATTCGACCCTTTTTTGGAAGCTCCTGCTCAGTCTCTAGCAGGTGGATCAATTCTACTGATGATCCCATACCTTTGCCTCCCCAGGGACTTTAAACGCCTTTTTTTCTCAGGCTCTGCAGTGGAACAAGAGGGTTCTTTGTGTTTTTTTACCTCCTGGAGCTTTGCCTTTTTTCAAGAGAGACATCTGCTCTGGTCAATGGTACTTAACAGGCCTTTCAAACTCAGTTAGGCACTGGAGAGCCAGGAGCTGCAAGCGCTCAGCTTCCCCAGCCAGCAAAGGATTTTCCCCTCTGCAGCTCCTGTAACACCATGATTTTCCAAGATGTTTTAATAACTGGCCATTTGTTAGTGTCTGGAATGCTTGGAAATAACAGCCATTCCTGCTTTGTTTGCTCTCTGAACAATTTCATTCAGCACTTTTTAAGAGGGACAAAAAAAAAAAAAACAACCCACTAAAAAAAGAAATAATCAGTCTCTGCCCCAACCCTGGCCCTAGGGATATATATATATATATATATATATTTTTTTTTTTGTAAGCTTGACAACAAAACCATTCCTGCGTTTGAAATGGTGAACCTCGAGTGTGTTTCCCCTTTGTGGAGGTGCATCTCAGGGCACAGGGGTTTTTGCAGGGTCTCCTCCTGCCCAGGAGCTGTGCCCACGTCCTGCCCAGCCGGGTGGGAAGGATGGGATTAATTGCTGTCAGATGTGTTTGGCTCTGCCTCTGATCTCCAAGGCCGGGGATATCTCTGTGTGTGCACTGCAGGGTTGGATTTTGCTTAGCAGATCTCTGGGAAAGGTTTTCCCCTCTCAGGAAATCGCTTTAATGTTCATCTTTGTCCTGAATGAAAATGATGACCTAAATATATCTATTTTTTTGTATGACATTTTTTCTTTCTTGATTTAGTTAAGCTGCTCTGAGTGTTTCCTGTGCCTTTAACAAAAGCATTTTAATATTTCAGGATTCCTTTTTGGGCTGCTGAGCTGCTGTTCCAGCTCACTGAGCTGCGTGCTCACAGGGGCCTGGGATACTTCATGTGTCACATTTTCATGCTCTGGGCTCCTCCTCAAGAGCTTCCAGGGGACACTGAGCTGAGCTGGCTTCATGCAGGTGTGTAAGGAGGATCAGGCTGGTCAGAGCAAAGGCACCAGCTCCTCCGTGCTCGGTCTCCAGCATCCATAATCCGTGGATATTAAAGGAGAAAATGTAGGGAATGGGACCAGAGCAACCTGGTCTGGTGGGAGGTGTCCCTGCCCATGGGGGTGGAACAAGGTGAGATTTAAGGTCCTTTCCAAGCCAAACGATTTCAGGATTCCAGGGATTTCCCAGATTCCAGCAGTTTCTGATTTTGATTTAAGACAGAACTATTTAGGCAAAACCCCCTTTTTGTCCCCAAGGACAATTTTTTCTTTGCTGAGATCGCTCTTTTTGTGGATGGAAAATTCCCAACCCCTGTGAGTTGGCAAGCTCTGGTTTTCAGCTAAAGCAGATGCTGATGTATGTTTACATCTTGCTCCAACAAAAACTGTGGATAAATCAGCAGCTGAAGGCAGGAGGCATTTCCCTTCCCCATTCCAACAGTCCTCATGTTGCCAGTGGGGGGTGGGTGGAAAAATGTCAATTACAGTTCAGTCTGCAGGAATATTACAACAAAACTTAATAAAATGTAATTCCAGCTCTCTCACTTGTCTTACAGGGCACTTCCCTGTAGATTCAGGAGGATTTTTTTCATGGAAAGGGTTGTTAAGCATTGGAAGGAGCTCCTCAGGGAGGTGATGGAGTCCCCATCCCTGGAGGTGCCCAAGGAATGATGGGATGTGACACTCAGTGCTCTGGCTGGGTGAAAAGGCAAGCATTGGTCACAGGATGGACTAGATGGTCTCAAAGGTTTCGTCCAGCCTTAATGATTCTATGAAATGAAGAAAGATCCAGAAAAGTTGACATTCGGCACCCACTGCCTGAGAAATGTCGTGTGAGAAGGAGTAAATAACCTGCCTTGATTTCAAGCAGAGGACCATTAAACTTCAAGAGCAAAGTTTGTAGCCTCATCACACTAAATTACAGTGATTATCTAATAACACTGGATGGAAAATGGAATTCTCCAAAGCCTTTGCCTCTCCCTGGCTCATAACACGATGCCTTATTCCCTCCAGCAAAGGCAACGAATTCTTAAGCTGATTTTTCCGTCCTGCTCTGGCTGCTCTGCTCCTGCACAGCTGTGAGAGGCTGTGGAGGCTGTGGGAATGGTGCTGCCTGTTCATGGAGGCATCCAGAATGCTCCCAGCACTTGATAAATGGCTTTACAGCTGCAGTAGTGGCTCTGTTTTGCAGAGGTGGCCAGTTTAGATTTCATTTAAAATGCATCTCAACCTCTCTGCCTCGAATTCTCCCCCTGAGGTCTTCTGCCAAAAGTCAGCTTTATTTTAGAGTGGTTTTTTTTTAGGTTAATTGAACAAAACACCTGGGGGATGAGAGGTTTAGGTCTGTGAGTCCTCGCAGATTTCATGGAATGCATGGATATGTTTTTAGCAAGTTTTTCTCAGGTTGGGTCATTACATTCTTCAAGCCCAGTAAAATCTAGTGGTTCCCTGGACCATTAGGAATTACAGACTTCCAGTACCTGAAGGGGCCTCCAAGAAGGCTGGAGAGCGACTTTCACAAGGGTGTGGAGGACAAGGGGGAATGGCCTTAAAATGAAGGAAGGGAGACTTAGATGAGATATTGGGGGGAAATGTCTTGGCTGTGAGACCCTGGTACAGGTTTCTCAAGGAAGTCTGACTGCCCCAGCCCTGGAAGTCTCCAAGGCCAGGCTGGACGGGGCTTGGAGCAGCCTGGGGTAGTGGAAGGTGTCCCTGCCCATGGCAGAGGGTAGAACTGGATGGATTTTAAGGTCCTTTCAAACCCAAGTATTTCTGTGATTCCCCACTGAGCAGTTGTGTCTCTGTTCCCACATTTCACAGGGATTGAGACCCTGACAGGGAAGCTTTTATGTAACATTATCAGATGAAACCTGAGTCCTCTTCATAAACTATTTATTCTCCAAAGTCTCATTAACAAATGTGCTCAGTAAGGGGAATTGGGAAAGTGGTTTTTCACAGGTCTCAGCACTTTTCTTATCCACCTTTTTCCTGGCAGAAAATTACCCCGATTTCCATCACCTCCATTTCCCAATGAACTCTTTTCTGAGTATTCAGTATTTCAAGGCTGATTCCTGGTGCTCTTTGGGTTTTCATCTCTTGGGCAGATGAAGGTGAATCACAGAATGTCCCACAAGGATCCCTGAAGTCCAATTCCAAAGGAGGGTGGTGATCTTCCATTGCTCTTTGTGGTGTGCGATAAACTTGTTGTGAGGCTTTGTCTGGGTTTCTATGGTTTTCACAGAGTGCATTCCTTAACCCTTGTTTTGCAACATCTGCTCATCTCAGAGCCCTGAATGAGCTTGTTTCCACACGGGTTTGTGTTGATCAGAAGGACACAGACCTTTGGGAAAGCAGGCCAGGGTTTAGTGGGCAGGGAAGGCTTACAGTGAGCAAACTCTCTTCTGCCTGCCTGAGAGTGTTTGATGTGCTGCTCCTGCTTGGTCTGGTAACTCATCCTCGTCATTAGCTGCACTAATTATGCATCTTCTTTCCACAGCCTGCTTGAAATGAATCCCTGCGTGGAAACTTGTGCTGTCAGGGCCAGTAAGGAAGGAGGAAAAATGGATTTTGTTTACACTGCAGACACCGACAGTGAATCCAGCTCTGCAGTAACAGCTGCTGGGGGTTTATAACACTTCTGCCTTTGTTTCTGCCTGTGCTCACTCATGTTTGTTTCAGGGTGAATGGTTTTGGCTTTTTATGACCAAGCTGTGAAGGGCAGAAAGATTCCTAGGTTGTTTCTGCTGAGAGACTTCCACGTAGTTTTCCCAATGTGCTATAGGAGCCCCACTGGAAAACTGGGAAATCATCACAGACTGGTTTGGGTTGGAAAGACCTTAAAGCTCATCCAGTTCCAACCCCTGCTATGGGCAGGGACACCTTCCAGGTTGCTCAGAGCCCCATCCAACCCGGCCTTGTCAGCAAAAGAGAATTGAAAGTCATTTTAAATTACAGCATTGCCCCTTGTGAGCTCCCTATGTCCACTCCAAGGTATGAATTTTCTGCTTAAGGGCAAGTGAAAACTGCTGTGTTTCCTTTAGCAGCATCAGGGCCTCTCTGCAGGCAGGTGTTCATGAAGGGTACGACCCAGCACCTGATTTTTCCCTCAAAAATCCCTCCTTCCTGACACCAATCTCAAATCGTTGTTGTATTTGTGATGCACCCTTCCTCCATTCTGTTTGCTGAGCTGTGAGGCTACATGGCAGTGGATGAACGGGTAATACAGGAAAGCCTTCAGGGAACAAAGGGAGCTGTTTCCTTCCCCAAAATAACAATGCATTTGTCTGGGCTCTAGGAATCCCTCCTGGCTGGTTGCACTGCAGGCTGGTGCTTCTTGAGGATTGTGTAACCCCAGAACTTGTATCCCTGATCTTTTTTGTACATTCCCAGGATAAGCAACTCATTATTTTACGTCTTTACTGCAGAGGCAGCAAGGAAAGGGGAGAGATTCAGGTGCTGAATCTGAAGAGGGGAGGTTTGTGAGCCTCTCTCTCTGCCCTGAGACAGGATCCACTGAACACAATCTGCTGATGGCTCTTACCTAACCTGCTCTTAAACCTCTCAGCAACACAAACTTCTCCCTCCCCAAGTGATCTTTTCCAGGACTTCCTTACAACTAAAGGTTTGTCCTAATGACTAATCTGGCTACTATTGGAGCACATGCCTTCAAGATTGCTCTGTTTGAGGTTTTTCTTGTTGTGATGATGGTGTTTCGTGCTGTGAGATTGGCCCCTTGTCGCCCTCAGCCACTTCTGCTCTTCACAGGTCTGTTTNTTTTGGTTCCTTTACTTTTCACGTTTTTTTTTTTTCTCTTTTTTTTTTTTTTTTTTTTTTTTTTGATAACTCTTATGGCTGTGGACTGTCCTTAATTGTGTTTCATCTTTAACACCTGGATGTGCCCTGGTCTCATTGAGAAGGTGAAGGTGAGGATTGGTCACAGGTTGGACTCAGTGATCTTGAAGGTCTTTTCCAACCTTAATGATTCTGTGAGTGTAAAACCAATCACCATGAGGGTGGAAATTAAAATTGTGGATATAAAGGAAAACAGATCCTTTGTCTGCCATCAGTGCATGAGCAGTATTGGGGTGTTCTCTGAGGGGAGATCCTTGTAGGATTGCTGCCCCGTGGACACAGAAAAAATGTTAATTTTAAGAAAGCAGCAGCACAGAAGCATCTGTGGGGCACTGAGGGTTTGATCCTGGTCCATTATGGTGCGAGATGCCACAAGGTCCCTTTGCACAAGGAAATGTGGCTGCAGCCACTGTTGTCCCCAAGCTGTGAGCACCCAGTAGGAATTAACCCTGCTGAGAGGCTCCTTTCAGGCAGGGATCTCACACCCAGTGTGGAAGAGCCAGGTGGAATATGCCACAAGCAAAGACTTCCCTCCTTCCCAGCCTACCTGGAGGGGGAACACCTGTGTTTTCCCTTTGCAGGAGCTCACTGGGAGGAGGATGGTGCCAAGAGAATGTGTTAAAAAACAAGGCATCTGTGGCTCACACAGTGCTTTCACCCCTCATTAAAACAAAACAGAAAAAAAACCCCAAAAAAACCAAGGCAAATCTAATTGAACCACAGATCATCAAGTGCGTTCTTTTAATTAAAAAGAACGACTTCTAAATAAAATCTTCCCATTTTCCTTCTCCGAGCAGGCAGCGATGCCGTGTGACACACGTGTGGGTGCAAAATCGATGCTTTCACTCACAGAGGGAAGATGAGACCTGACTGTGATCAGTGTGAGGTTGTCCTGTGCTGCCAACACGACGCGACACCTCCCCGTACCCGGGCACAGCCCGTGTCGCATCTGCCGGGCATGACGAGTGCCAGGGTCAAACCAGTTCAGCACCACAGGGAGAAGATGTTTCTTCTTTTCACATCCTGCGTGGCTGAGCTGTCACCGAGGCTCAGATCAGCGTCCCTGCTTGGTGGCTCTCTGTGCCCGCTGTGGCATGTGTGGACACTGCAGGAGATCCGTTCAGGAGCTGAAACTTTGCTTGGGTCTGAGGGACAAAGAGACGCACAAAATCCAAACAAAATTCCACTTTCCTACTGATCTATCTCCGGCTAGCAGCAAAGGCTTGTGGAAAAACCATAGGGTAATGACCTGGTATAGATTTGTAGGTTTTCTGTGCAATGGGGAAGCTGCAGAGGGGGTTCTCCTTCAGGAGCTGTAGTGATAAGACAAGGAGTAATGGGGTCAAACTGAAGGAGAAGAAATTTAAGTGAGATATATGGACAAAATTCTTCGCTGTGACGGTGGTGAGGACCTGGCACAGGTTGCCCAGAGAAGCTGTGGCTGCCCCTGGATCCCTGGAAGTGTCCAAGGCCAGGCTGGATGGGCTTAGAGCAACCTAAGTGGATAGTGGAAGGTGTTCCAGTCTGTGGAAGGGGTGGAACGAGATGAGCTTTAAGGTCTCTTCCCACCCAAACTATTCCATGATTCTAAGAACCGTGGTGGATCCCTGCCCTTCTCAAGTGACCACAGCTCAATGAGGCTCTCTAGGTTTACCCAAGTGGGGGATCTGATCCAGCAATGCCACCTTTCCTGTGTGGCCTGGAAGCAGTTCCTGCAGGAAAACTCCAGTTGTTCTCTCTGCTTCTCATGTCTGGTTCAGTCTGTGTGCTCGAGGGCTGCTGTGCAGCATCCACGTTCCTGGTCAGGACTGCAGCTCATCCCAGAATCCCAAGCTGGGTCAGGTTGGAAAGGAGCACTGGAGGTCATCTGGTGTCACCTCCCCGCTCCAGCAGGGCCATCCCAGAGCACAGGGCACAGGATTGTGTCCAGACAGTTCTGGAATATCCCCAGTGAGGAGACTCCACAGCCTCTCTGGACAATCTGTTCAGTGCTCGGTCACTGCACAGGGAAGTTCTTCCTCATGTCCAGGTGGGACTTGCTGGGATCAGTTCCTGCTCATTCCTTTTATCCTATTGCTGGGCCGTCCAAAGCAGAGCCTGGGCCCTGCTCTGAACCCTCCCTGCAGACAGAGACAGGGAAGACATCCCCTCAGGAATAAATAAAGTATTGGATATTTGCCTTTTGAAGAGGAGGAAGAGGAAAAAGCAAAAGCTGGAAGGTGTTTTACCTCCTGTCTTCCCCACTGTGAACAGTTTAAGACCTGTTTATGGGCAGAAATTAGGCAAGATGGAAATACCATTATCTGCAGAACGCCGTGAAATTCAACAGACTTCAGAAAAGATAGGCAGTGTTCCAAAAAATATGTTTAAATGCGAACTCCATGTCAAAGGAGGAGGTTGGTTTACCTTCAGCAGCACCTTCAAATACAAAGTACTGCTCAGAGGGAGGGTAAACATGACTCAAGCGAAAGCAGTTTTTAAAATAGAGGCTGATAAGCTGAACACCACATAAAAATGACTCCATTGTGTGAATAACAATCAAGTGGGTCCAGCAAACAGAAATGACCCGTGCTTCACAAATATAATTACTGCACTTGGCTCCCTCATGGCTCAATGCCCTGCTTATAATAAATGGCCTTGAAAAACAGAATTTTTATAGAGAGATGTTGGTTTGCTGAGCTCCTCCTCTGCTCCTAGCTGTGCTGAGGCAGGAATTGCTCATCACTCAGGGAACCCGACTCAGAACATAAAAGCAACCCCAGCAAATCAAAGCAAGATCCTCCTAATCCTGCTCCTTTGTTTCCAGCAGCAGCTTTTCCCCACAGTTCTCTCACAGACTCTGGGGTCTACAGCTGAAGGATTTTCTGAACCAGACACCATTGCTCCGTATCCAGGATTTTTACAGTCACTCATCATTAATGTTTTTCTCCTCCAAAAACTCACCCATGTGCTTTAGAAACTCAGGTAAGCTTGTGCCATCCACACCAGATAATATCCCTGCTCCATCTATAATTTTGTGCTCTCTAATTATGTGTAGCTAAGCTATTACATAACAATCCCAACCTGTCTGCCAAAGGGTGGAATTCATAAGCAGGAGGGAATGGAAAAAAAAAAA
>WAAG01084862.1:4040-52600 GCA_013390105.1 Tichodroma muraria | reverse complement strand
TTTGTTTATTTTTGGTGGCTGAGGTCAGGTTTCCAGCGGGTCCCTCACGGCTCGGGCTGACGTCTCCTCTTGGCGGCCCCGCGAGGGGCTCGGCCTCATCCCCGGCCGTGCGTCACCCCTGGGACAGGAGCCGTGCGTGTGTGTCAAGGTTATTTCAGCCGAGCTTGGCCAGCAGCTCCCTGCCAGAGGGAACAGCTCCAGCCTGGACACCCTGGCACATCCCCCCTGCCAGGGGACACTGGCAGGGACGCAGCGTCCCAGCTTGGGGGGCTCTCGGAAGCAGAGGAATTGCCAGCAGGGAATGTGTGATGCATTTGGGCTGTCCAGCTATCCAGGCAGCAGTCACTGGGGTTGAGCTGAGAGTATCCCTTAGTTGTTGCAGCTCGAGTGCTCCCAAATGCAGGGATCCGATGGAGTTTCCACTTGGGCACCAGAGAGGCTTCCCCATGGGCGGAGTGGCTTGTGCTTCATCTTCTGGTTGCCCAAGGAAGGTGCTCTCTTTCTTCTCAAGCTCTTGATGCAGTTGGGAAAATTAGAGGAGCTTCTCAATGCATAAGCAAATCTGCAGGTCGGAAGCGGAAACTGTGGGGTTTGGAGCTAAATGGGAGTTGAGGACGTGGAGCTCAGTGCGTTGGTGTGGACCATGTTCCCGAGGATGTGGTTGGGAATCTGTGAGATCCTGTGCTCTGCGGAGTCCCTTAATTTTCTTGAAAGAAGAAAGTTCTGGATTCTTTGGTTTAGTTCCCTGGAGGGGCATCCCGTGGCATCCCAGCAGCTGTGCAGCCCCAGAAATCCTGTGGGAGCTCTGGGATTTGGTTTGACTTCTCTTTCCTCCCTCTCTGCCATTTTCTTTGAAGCTTGCAGTGGGACTTTCCAGACCAAGCCCATGACTTTCTTATCTTTCTTATCACTGTGATATTCTATTAATAACTAATTTACAAGAGCTGCTGGTTTCCATAAACATTTTTGACTTTTATGTGAGCAACAGGTGTTGCTGCTTATGTAACACCTTGGAAACCTCGCAGAGGATCAGCAGCTGGCAGTTCACTCGCTAAATGTCATTTTATGAATGTCTCTTTTTTTTTTTCCTTTTATTCCCTCTTTTCCCTCTCCCTGTGCTTTAATCTCCTTACAAACCCCAGAAATTTCCTGCTATCCCGGGCAGATTATTGTACATCGGAACAAGTGTTTGCTTTCCACTAATCCTTTGCACTGCCACTAATTAGTTTAAACTCTGTCCTTCAGCCATGACCCGAGGCTGGCTGGTTCTGGGACTTGGAGGAACTGCTTGTGCACCTTCAGAGCCCTTTCCCTGCCTATCCCAAACTTCCAGGCATTTCAAAATCAAGTAGGAGAGAACAGTGATATCCCTGGCTGCTGCTGCTCTCACACACACACATGGGTTTTTTTTACTTTTTTTTTTTTTTCCCTAAGGTGTGGGACAACTCCTACCCTCTGCCAGGTTTTGATTGGCTTTCCAAAGAGGCAGTGTCCTATAAATTGCCCTCTCCTCTCTGCTTCTGCCTTATCACCAGCTGGGACCCAGGTGAGTACAGGAGAGGGAAAATTCCAGCTGCAATTCCATTGCCTAATCCTTAAAGTTAGCTTTAGTTATCGGTGTAAATTAGTGGGATGGAGGAAATAATTTTGATGTTTCAGGATAAAACTTCCTCATTTTGCTGACGCTTTCTGATATCAGTTTGAGTTGATAAATGAGATCAGGGACTGAGAAACTATTCAGAAGGGGATATGGGAGGGGGGTTTGAAAATATATCATGGAATCATGGAATGGTTTGGGTTGGAAGGGACCTTAAAGCTCATCCTGTTTCATGGGCAAGGACACCTACCACTATAAATTATATTTATATATTACATAGATAATTTTTTTCTCTTCAGTTCTCAACAGAAGTATTCCCCTTTAGGATAGTAAAAAGGGAAGCCTGTAAGTTTTTCTACATCAGTTATTTGTGTGTGTGTGTGTGTGTGTGTGTTTAGAGCTGTTAATAACTCCTGGAAGTTATTTAAGATGGGAAACTTGGATCTAGCAGAATGGGCTTTCCTGTATGAGTTGCTTTTGCGAGTTAATCACTGTGCGGGGCTGACTTCAGCTAGTTGGGAAAGTGTTTTTAAGGCATGATATTGATTTCTCTATATATCTGTGCATTTATGGCAGCTTCAGTAGCTAGTCACAACTGTTTTTTTCCCCCTTTGTATTTGAAATAGAAATAAATGGCATCAGTGGAGGTTTTTGCAGCAGCTCTGCTGCCTGGGTGTTTCAGTGCCTGGTATAAAATGCATTTACTGTTCTGAGTCAGACCTGGGAGTAAGTTCTCAGCTTAAGCCTTTGTGGTTTCACACCAGGTGCATTTGGAAAAAACAGTCCAGTCATTGGGAAACCAATTTTAGTCACAGCCAACTTTTGTTTGTACTTTGCAGAGCTCAAAATGCCTTTTCAGGTACTTGCAGTGGAAATTTTTTGTCACACAAACCAGTGAGTCTCTCTCAGTGCTGGAAGATTTTATTTTTCCATGCTGAAATAGGAAGGGATTATCATGAGAGCTGGTGCCTGGGTCTGTGTCCAGATGGAATTTGCATATTTCCAAGGATGGACACTCCCATCACCTCTCTGGGCATCTCAGACCAAGTCTTTTCTATCAGTTTAAATGTATTTTTTTAATAAGGCAATTTTATGGGGCTGTCTTACTAGACAATAGGCAGTTCAGCAAATTTGTATTTAAATAGCAGAACACCCTCAAGTACCAGAACATTCTCAGTCATGTGACCTGAGAAATGAAAGGAACACCCACATTAATCACTTGTTTGCTTTTCTCTGTAACTGGAATTCATCTGCAGCAATGAACTGCAGCAATTTCTTGTGGAGAGCTTCCATCTACCTGACTTTCCTTTTTAGAATATATGCCCCAAGAAAGGATTTGACGGAGTAACCTCATCAGGCAACTTTGAAATATGCTTTCGTCTGGGAATTTACATATTCTAGATCCTTGGGAAAGAGTTAAAAATTGTCCAGAGGGGATAAGGAAAAAAACAAGTGATTGTGCCTTGAGGATTTTATTTGAGAGAATTAAATTTGCACCATGGAAATGACCAATTGTGGCTGCAGGTGTCATTTATTTGGGGTACTTTGCATTTCCTTCCACAGTATGAAAGATGTGGAGAGAAAGAACTCAAACTTGAATGCAACACAGAGTAAATTACAATTTTGTGAAATAATTGGGATATTTTCCTGAGGCCTGGCTAAGCCCTGCCACTCCTCTGTTTGCCGTCTGGGTACCTTCCATCCTGAGTGTTAAATCGGAGTAAATATCCTTTTTTTTCAAGATATTTCCCGCTGCCTCCTTGGCTCAGCTGCTCTTGCTGATGCAATCCTGAAGAGTGTTGCTTATTCATAGCAGCCTGCAAAACTTTCACTCCAAACGTGGCATCACAGCAGCTTTTTTTTTAGTCTGTATTTATGCTTAAAATCACAATTTCGAGCGATGTTTTAAAAGAGGTTTAGACTTGGGCTTTACAGTGTTCTCCCTGACCATTTTCCTGGACTGTGGATATTTTCCTGAGCTCACTGTGGGGGATACATTACCTCTGCTCATGTTACATCCCAGGCTGCTTTCAGCCCTTTCTTGGCACAATCTCCCAGCCCTCGGATGGCATCGAATTCCTCTGGATCCCTGCAGAGTTTTCTGAGGGAGCGTTCAAAAGCCGTTTAATGGGGTTGAATCACTCGTGACTCATCTGTTCTCTCTCTCTCCTCGAAGCACACCTGAAGGGAGAAGATGCCAATCGTCAGGAGCCTGGGCAGAGCTGCCAGCCAGCTGCTGCAGAGCTCTGGCTGTGGCTGTGGGGTGTCCCTCGTGCCCGTCAGGGCCATCGGGGTGTCCCCACGCCAGGTGGCCTCCGACGCCAGCTTCCACTCGGTGACGTTCTCCGAGTCGGATCATCCCCGGGTGCTTATCACAGGTCAGCATTCCTGGCACAGCTGGGTTCCTGCTTCTCAGCTGAGCTTTCCCACTGCTCTCCTCCCTCCCCAAAGAGCGCAGTTCTGGAAGCAAAAATACCCAAAATATCCTGGAATTGGGATGATCTTTCCCATCAGGCGGTAAGATCGGAGTCCTGTGTGACCTTTCCTATTTTAATTCCAGAGCTCTTCTAAAACCGTTTCCTTGAGAAAAAAACATAAAAGCTTCCGGACTTGCTGAGAAAATCATACTAATTCTTGATGTGATACAGATAATAATGGAATTCTGCATTGTGACCCCTCCCTTTTCCTCTGATTTTTGTCTCTTAGGTGGTCTTGGCCAGCTCGGGGTGGGACTTGCAAAGCTGCTGAGGTGGGTCACCATTCCCTGGCTTGCTGTGAGTGAGGAATTCCAGCTTTAGCCATAACTTCTAGGAGCAATAGTTGTCTGAAAAGTTGTTTATAAAAGAAATCCTGTTTTTCAAATGCTGGTTTTGCCTCTTGGCTTTGTAAATTACACTAATGACTGGACTTGATGATCTTAAAGGTCTTTTCCTTAATGATTCTTAATGATTCTAAAATTAAATTTTCACCATCATTTTATTTGTCCCTCCTGTGCTTGCTGTGGGTTCCTGACGTACTTTCTGCCTGTCCATTGGTCACGATTCCTAAAATAGCAGGATTTTGCCTGCAGGACTGTCTACGGGACTTGTTTGCTTCCAGTTAAATGGGAGTATTCAGATTTTGAACCCTCAGAGTTTTCTTTCTTTTTCCTCTTCCCCCACCTCAAGCACAGTTACCTCCTTTTTTTACGATATCTTTTCAAGAAGCATGAAATGCTCGAAGAGCTCTCCCTGATCCATATGTCCTTGTCCTATGGACAAGGTCCTTGTCCATATCCAGCTCAGCTCCAGTTTATCATTTGCCCACGGTCTTTGCTGGAGGGGATTTGGACCAAGACCAAAAGTGAGCAGACTCACTGCACTCAACACTGTGGCAGTTTGAATATTTTCTACCATTTCTATGATATATTTTAAAATTATCCAAATAATGGGAGGACAGAATGTGCTCCAGTGCCCCCAGATTTACTCTTTGTGTTGATTAGCACAAGGTCACAACTTCTGTCTTTTATTTGTTTAGTTGATATAAAAGTAGCTGCAGTTACAACAATCCCAGTGGCTTTTTGTTGTCTGCAGGGGAGTGAATGATCCCTGGATAAAATTTTCAGTAAGAAAAGGGTAGGAAAGTCTCTTTTCCCAACATATTTTCACTTTCTAAAATATTTCTCTATCCGTATGCAGACCTTGACTGCTACTAGAAGTATTTTATCATTTTTATCATTTGATATTTAAAGGATTGTTGGGGTTTTTTTTGTTTAGTGCAGTAACTGATTTTATTGTGGAAAATATTGTTCCTCCGCTATTGCTCCTGCAAAACAAAATATCAACTGATGGATTATCTCAAAAAGCTGTGGACTCACTGTTCCCTGTGGGTATTTTTACACAGGAAACGCTTTGGAAAGAACAATGTGATCTTGTCTGACATTAGAAAGCCTGCAGATAATGTTTTTTATAGTGGTAAGTGACCGGGGAAGCACATGGAAAAGAAAAGTCTTGACTTTACCTCTGATGTTCATAAACTAATTATCAAAGTGATAAGTGGATTACACTGACAAGCTGCTGTTCAGACCTTCTGCATAATGCCTCCCTCTCTTGAAATCTTGCCAAGATGTTGGTTTCTTATTCCCTTTTCCTAAATATTTCTCTTTGCATTTTTTCACTGCTGCTTTGCCGGTTTGCTGACTCGAATAACCATTTGAGGCACGTTGTGCTCCTGCTGTAAAAAGAGGTGCTTTTATTCTTTTGGAGGGAGGAAGTTGGAAATGCAACTAGTGCTTTGTTTTGACATGCTCAGGGAATTCTCATTATGAGGTGGATATAAGAGTAGGATTTAAGATTCTTAGATTTTCACTGGAAACCTGCTAAAATTTTCCCTCAACATCGCTGCTTAGCGATGTGCTTAGGTGGTGGAAACAGCAGCCTGAGCTCCACGCAGAGCCTTCCTTCCGTCCTTTCCTGACAGCCGATTTCCCACTGCTCCCATCTCCTCCAGGTCCTTTTATCTTCGCGGATATCTTGGACTACAAGAACCTGCGGGAGATCGTGGTGAACAACCGCATCACGTGGCTCTTCCACTACAGCGCCCTGCTCAGCGCCGTGGGAGAGGCCAACGTGCCCTTGGCCAGAGCTGTCAATATCACTGGTGCGTGCTGGGCTCTGGGTGCTTAAACCTGGCTCGGGGGAGCTTTGGGTGGGATATCAGGGGAAGGGTTCTTCCCCGGAGGGTGTCGGGCACCGGAAGAGCTCCCCAGGGAATGGGGACGTTCCCAAGGCTGCCAGAGCTCCAGGAGCGTTGGGACAACGGTCCCAGGGGTGCACAGGGTGGGATGGTTGAGGGGGGGCTGCCAGGGCCAGGAGTTGGACTGGATGATCTTGATGGGTGCATTCCAGCTGAGAATATGCTATGATTTCCACAATGGCTTGAGAATGCAGAAATATTCCGATAAATCCTGTTGTTTTGGGGTTTTTTCCAGGTTTACACAATGTTCTGGATATTGCAGCTGAGCATAATCTGAGGCTCTTTGTTCCAAGCACCATTGGAGCCTTTGGACCCACCTCTCCTCGAGATCCAACTCCTGATCTCTGCATTCAGAGACCAAGGACGATCTATGGAGTCTCCAAGGTCCATGCTGAGCTCATGGGAGAAGTGAGAATTTTTTATTTTATTTATTTCCTAAAAAGTCTGGGAGAACTTCACTGAAACAGGTTTCCCAAAGAAGCTGTGGCTGCCCCATCCATGGAAGTGTCCAAGGCCAGGTTGGGCAGGGTTTGGAGCAACGTGGGATAGTGGAAAGTGTCTCTGTCCTTGGCAGGGCTTGAAATGTTCTTTAAGGTCTCTTGCCACACAAGCCATTCCACAATTCTATGATTGGAACTTCATTGCTTTTGCAAGATTCCTCACTCATTCTTTTCCCCATTTTTCCTTCCTTCAGACTTTAGTACTAAGCAATAGTCTGAGGCAGCTCTGAAGGTCAAATATCTTTTTGAGTTTTGTTGGGAAAAACACAAAGTATGGGAAGCTGGCAAACAGCTGACTTTCAGTGTCATTTTTTCCCTGTTTTTTATGGCTTTGGCCTCTGTGCCAATGTGAATGGCACTGCGGAAAGGACAGTGCTCAAAGCCTTGTGACAGCAGGTACACAGTGATGACTTTTTGCTCCTTCTCTCCAAAAAACGACTTTAAAGCCAAAGCCTTGGGAGTCTGCACATGCACAGCTTCTCTTTTGGCTTTATAGTTACTTATAAACAACATTTTTAAAGCTGATATTTTCATACAGTTTCCTTATGTAAGTCTGAGGACTGTATTGTTCTGGAAAGTCTCACAAACTTGGGAATATTCAGTTTCTGAACATTGTAGACCCTACCTCAGTAGCATGACAATCCATGTCAAAGATCCATATCTGCTGATGAGGATGTGAGCTGGAAAGGGGCAAGCAGGGAGATCAGCTGCCAGGCAAGGAATGGGGATTGTTCAGTAATTCCTTTCCTTTCATCCCTGTCCTGGGACAGCTGAAGATCCGTCCTGTGTCAGATTTTTCCTGTGGGATCAGTGGGTGTGTGACCAGCTCTTGGTGTGTAACTCTGTGCTTCTCCCCCCCTCCCCAGTACTACCACTACCGCTATGGCCTGGACTTCCGCTGCCTCAGGTATCCAGGGATTATCTCTGCTGATTCCCAGCCTGGAGGGGGAACAACTGGTGAGTGACTGGTGCATGACAAGAGGGCTGGGGAGGACTTTTCACGAGGACATGGAATGACTGGAGGGCAAGGATAGGTGGGATATTGGGAAGAAATTCCCTGTGAGGGTGGGGAGGCCCTGGCACAGTTTGCCCAGAGCAGCTGTGGCTGCCCCTGGATCCCTGGAAGCATCCAAGGCCAAGTTGGGCATTGGGGCTTGGAGCACCCTTGGATAGTGAGTGGCATCCCTTCCCATGGCAGAGGATTGGAACTGGGAAGTGTTTAAACTCCCTTCCACCCCAAACCACTCTGTGATTCCACGATGAGTATCACACGGTCCTGCTGCCAGATTTGAGACAGGAGACTTGGGCGTTGGTCTGAGGTGTGTTGACTGTCATGAAGTACACAACACAGATCGTACACGTCCATTATTTTCTTCCCCAGATTATGCTGTCCAGATTTTCCACGATGCCATAAAGACTGGCAAATTCAAGTGCTACCTGAGGCCAGACACCCGGCTGCCCATGATGTACATCGATGACTGCCTGAAGGCCACGCTGGAGGTCATGGAGGCCCCTGCAGAAGCCCTGACCATGAGGACCTACAACATCAGTGCCATGAGCTTCACTCCTGAGGAGCTGGCCCAGGAGGTGCAGAAGTATGTCCCTGAGCTCCAGATGACCTACAACGTGGATCAAGTCAGGCAGGCCATAGGTTAGTATCTTCCCTGGCAGCAGGTAAGAAAAAACATCACCAGGGGCGAAATAAAGTCTCTTTTCTTTTTAGGAACTGACAAATTGCTCCTGTGCAGTTCAGCAGTTCAAGTCTTACGGTTCAAAATTCAGCTTTAGCAGTGATGAAACATCTCAAAGTTCAGAGAGGTTTTTCCTAAAGCTCACCTTTCTTGGTTCTTTTTCTTTTTTTTCCCTGCAGCTGACAGCTGGCCCATGAACTTCGACGACAGCAACGCCCGCAGGGATTGGGGTTGGAAACACGATTATGACCTCCCCGAGCTGGTGACCACGATGTTTAGCTACCTTGGGTCTGACTCTAGGATTGCCCAAGCTAACTGAAATGCTTTCAGATATTTCCAGATTTCCACAGAGGACCAGGAAGAAATGGCTGAATTTTAGTTTCCAATTTTCTGAGTCTTAGAGCATGTCAGTTACTAATTTTCGTAAGTAGCAACAGAGTTGGGCAGAAACGTCCTGTAGCTTTATATTCTTTTTTAAAGAATGTCCTTTAGATAAACAACATCACTGGGTGCTGTCCCCAAGCACAGCACTGCTGACAAACACAGTTCTTGAACTTCCACAGTTAAGGAAAAACACCAAAAGTAGCACTTACTCCTGGCTGATGGCTCTCCAATCATTCCTGCCTCTTCCTTGGCAAACAACATGGGATGTCATTGTCCAGCCTGGCCTTTCAGGCATATCCTGAAAAGTTAATGATAGATTTTGCATTTTCCTGGTGGATGATATTAGGTTGTAGCAAGATCTTTTTTACTCTTTGCTTACAAAAGAGACATCAGAGGAGGTGTTTCATGTTTCCAAATAGCAGAGGGTCGTTGCAACTCTATTTTGAAATCAAACTTTGCTCGATAGCTCCTATTTATATCTCTCTTTAGTGCTGTCTAAGCATACATTTTTCTATACCTAGGGCATACAGAGTAGCATTCTTACGATGCTGCTTATAAATGTGAAGTGGAATAGGACTTGAATTCTCATCATGCTTTAAAAAAACACCAGGGTTTACAAGCAAAGCTTTGTCCTGTTCTCTGCAAGTGCCGCTGCCTTCGGTGCAGCCTCGGAGGGAGAGCTGAAATCCAAAGAGCTGTTCCATGGATGTGAGTCTGGGTGGGATTTCAGGGAGGCCAAGCCCCTCGCTGGGGTTTTTAGCAGTACTTTTGGTTCTCCCAGTTGTTTGGTGTCCCTGCACAGTGTCAGATTTCCTGAAACAAGTTTTAAAGCTGGGCTGAGGATGGAGCCTTACTGTAGAGTCAAGTCAGCCTTGGAAATCTTTCCTGTTCACCCCATTTTCCACGTGCACTGTGTTTGTAGATGCTGTTTATATGTAACTCATGCCCTTTTATTCTTCAGAGAGGGATCCAGAAGCTGACACCATCTTCTAGCTACAGCTAAGGGCTGTTCTGCTCCTTGAGTTTCATGCACAGGAGACTCTGGGATGAACAAGGGAGTTTTAGTAGATGTGCGAGAGGAAGAGGTGTCAGTTCAAAAGCTACTTAGGAGACTTCAGAAATGACAGACTGGAGAGACAGGAAAGTCATTGTAGGTAAAATACCAGTTTCCATGGATGTGAGTCTGAGCTGTCAACTATAGCTGAGAAACAGCCTCTGGGAGCTTTGGACTTTATTTTTTTCAAAGAAAAAATATCTTTCATTTTCAAAATGACTGGAAGTTCCCTACAGGAAGCTCTCCTTTTTTTTTTTTTTTATATTNNNTAGCGTGAAGTTGCCCTCGGGAAGCTCTTCTTTTTTTTTTTTTTTTTAATTTTTTCAAATTTTTTTTCTGTCTTGTCTTGTATACTCCAGTAGTGTGTGTAGGTAAAACCATTCAAGTTTTTTTTTTGTTTGTTTTTTGGGTTTTTTTTTGGTTTTTTTTTTGCCTACAACTTGTTTGCTCTGTTTTCTGTGACGGTGCTTTGGTGGTTTGAGTCTGTTTTGTTCTCTGTAACCCTGCCATGATCAGACTTCTGTCTCTTTGTGCAGGAGTTGTCCTGCAGGGAATGCGTTTCCTCACAAAAGTAACCTTCCAGTGAAGATTCTGTGGTGAAACCCAGTTATTTGAAACATTTGTTACGCTTGTATCTCTTGGTTTTGTACGTATTTTATCCTTTCATCTGTGGGCAAAGTAGGAATTTCCCCAGGTATTTAAGCTCAAGGGTCGTGGCTGTTACTGAAACATTTTTATATTGTTTACGTTGCTGAAAGGACAAGTTTTTAAACCTTGGCCACTGTTGTAACTCTCACGTAGCTCAAGTGTAATTTTTGCCCGATGGGCCAGGGAAGTGGGCCCTCCCTTCACACCCTGCGAGCAGAGACTGGCTGGGCTTTGTCCTCTGCCCTGCCCAAAAGGATGGGATCCAGACTGGATTATCTCGCAGGGACCTGGAGCCAGAAGATGAAGGGCTGGAAAGGAGCTGAAGTGTCTTGTTCACTCCTCAGGGCCTCTGTTCCACCCTCAAGAAGTGTAAAATAAAGAGTTGTTGATGAGTCTCACTCCATATCTTTATGTCACTCAAAGTCCTGGGGCCTGATCCCTCACTCTCATTCCCAGCTCCAGTTTAATTGGAGTCAGAAGGAGTGAGGAGCAGGAATGTTCTTTCTTCTGAAACACTGTCCTTGGTGGTGGAATTACACAAAAGCCTTGGAACACATGTCAAGGCAAATGTGAAATTCAAACCTATGGCATTTTGAACACAGTTTTGGTTTTCCTGCTAAGATGTTGCTGGCCTCATTTAGGAGCAGCCATTTAAGCAACTTAATTTTTTAAAAATCTGAAATAAACCATGTTCCAATGGAGAGTGGTCTGGAGGAAACTGGTGACAATCAGGGAATGTTATTAAATGTGTCTGCAAGGTCCTGGTCCTGTTTGAAATTCTCATTTTCAATCTTAGCAATGATCTGTGTATTGTTTCCCCTCGTGTCTTCCACATTAACTTCTCTTGTAATAATGTCACAATTTTTTTTCTGTATTAAACCAACTTGATGTGGTAAAAAATATTTACCTTTTGTTACCACTTGAAAGTTTGACTTCTGGGCAGAGACTTCCCTCCTGACACTTGAGCACTGTGACTGTTAAATTACCTATTCAGGACAAAAAAAAAAAGGTTGTTAAGAATATTTTTTCAACTAGTGTTAGTTGTGGGTGATGCCTACTTTAATAAAATCCTATGCAGATGGATCCTGTGTTTGTCATCCTTGGCTGGAGCAGGTGGGAACTGTGCTGGGGGTTCCTGGTCAGTGCTGAGGGAGCCAAGAGAGCTGGAGAGGGACTTTGGACAAGGGATGGAGGGACAGGACAAGGGGAACTGGCTTCAGCCTGCCAGAGGGCAGGGTTAGATGGGATATTGGGAAGGAATTCTTGGCTGAGAGGGTGCTGAGGCCCTGTTGGGTCCCTGTTTCTGTGTCTGAGCAGGTCCTGCCTCCAGATGTTGCACAACCTGTGATGGGTCAGCAGGAGAAGCTTGGCTGAGGAGATCACACCCCTAACTCCCTGCAGCCTCACCCTGCCTCCTTAATCCATGGATAAACCCTCCCTGCAGGTGAAAGGAGGCCTTTCCCTCCTCCCACACCTCGGCTTTATAATGATGGGAACCTCTGGTGGAGAGAACATTGCTCCTTGACCACAGTTTAATGACTAACGTGGCTACTGTGCTTCGGAGGGTGTTGCAGCACTGTGCTCTTCCCCACTGCTTCCCTTTGATCCTTGCTCTGGATCTTGTCGAGTCCTGTTTGACACAAGCCCAGCCTGGCTTTTAGAAGTGCCAGGTGCTGCCTCCAGAGCTGCTGCAGCTGGAGCCAGGCTGGGAGAGCTGGGGGTGCTCACCTGGAGAAGAGAAGGATCAGAGCCCCTTGCAGGGCCTAAAGGGGCTCCAGGAGAGCTGGAGGGGGATTTAGGACAAGGGATGGAGGGACAGGACAAGGAGGAATGACCTTAAACTGAAGGATGGTGGTTTTAGATGGAATATTAGGAGGAAGTTCTTGGCTGTGAAGGTGGTGAGGCCCTGGCACAGGTTGTCCAGAGAGACTGTGGCTGCCCCATCCTTGGAAGTGCCCAAGGCCAGGTTGGATGGAACTTGGAGCCGCTTTCTTCTCTTGGCTGTTTAAGACATCAGACAGGTGCAGGAAGAGGAGGAAGCTCCTTCCCGCAGTGGAAGGGTGTGAGGGATGTGGGGGATTAACCCCTGTGCTTTTGGAAAACCCTTCCTGCTGCTCCTCAGGTTGGAATCAAGCTCCCAGCTGTTTGTCAGGAGCTCTGCCTTCCTACAGGGAGGAGAAGATGAGCGCAGGGAGGTGAAGAGAGGAGAGCATCTGGGTTATCCAGAGGGAAATCCCAGGGCTGGGATCCCCACCCTGCAGCCCCCTCCCCACACTCTGCGTTTCAGCCAGGCCTGGTGGCTTTCCTGCCCCCCTGCAGGCAGGTTGTGTCTATTTTAGGTGAGCATCAGCTGACATTTGCCCTTCTCCTGGAGCCTCAGGCCAGACAAATGCCCTCCAGGCTATTTCTGGCTTCATACCATAACTGTACGTGATCCTAAATCCCCCATGGGCCTGAGTGCCTGTGGCGTGTGAGGGGCAGGGAGGGGGCAGCTCCTGGAACAAACCCAGGGGTTTCAGGATGACTGAGATGACACAGAGCAGCTCAGAGCTGGCACACACAGCTGTGGAGACGCAATTCAATAGACATTTATGGCTCAGCAGCACCTTTTTGGAAACTAAATCTGGAGTGGGCTTTGCTCAGCCAGGAAAGAAAATTGTTTCCTGCCCTTGTTTCTGCAACTGGGAGCAGTTTAGGATGTTTTCCTGCCCCTGTAGTCCTTGTGTAGCCTTCTGGAGCTCCTGAGAAGCTGCAGCACACAGGTTAATGTTCACTTTTGAGGGGATTTAAACTTTTAAACAAAAAATATAGACAGTCTTGTGTCCTCTCCCCCCATCTCATATGGATCCTCAGAGTAGAAAAGAACTTGGGTACAGGATAATATTTCTTCTGACCTCAAGTAGAGGTCAGAATCTCAGTTTGGAGAAGAGAAACTCCAGAGATACCTGAGAGTACCTTCCAATGCCTAAAGGGGCTCCAGGAGAGCTGGAGAGGGACTTGGGACAAGGGATGGAGGGACAGAACGAGGAGGAATGGCTTCCCACTGCCAGAGGGATGCTATTCAGATAGATGGGATATTCAGAAGGAATTCCTGGCTGTGAGGCTGGTGAGGCCCTGGCACAGGGTGCCCAGAGAAGCTGTAGCTTTCCCTGGATCCCTGGAAGTGTCCAAGGCCAGGCTGGAGGGGCTTGGAGCAACCTGGGCTGGTGGCAGGTGTCCCTGCCTGTGGCAGGGTGGTGGAACTGGACGCTCCCAAAATTCCCTTCCAACCCAAACCATTCCATGATTCCACGATTCTGTGAACCCTTCCACGGATGAATGTGAAGCTGAATGGAAAACTGGGCTGGGAATGCACCCTCAGGAACTTCCCTGGAGAGCTTTGGACCGATCCTAAGGCAGAGGAGGCTCTTGGCAGGGCCCAGCCGGCTCCAAGGACACCGATCGTATCTCGGCGCGGCAGGGGCATTGTGCCGGCGTGACGTGATGTCACCTCGGCGGCGTGGGGCAACGGCTCCTTCAGCCCTCCGGCCTTTCCAGATTAAAGATCCCTCACTGGCAGAGCTGTTGCGAAAGGCACGAGTCAGAGGAGGGAAAGTAAAGTCCAGAGCTCGTCCCCTTTGACCCAACACGGCCCAGAAGTCCCCAGATTTGGTGCATTTTTAAAGCTCTTCTTCCTGGACCCTTGTGATGCTGAGGGACTCTCATAGGAGGTTTAGGAAAAATCCTTACCCTTCTAATCCTTGTAATTTTAAGGAAAAATTGATCTTCTAGAAATTAATATGAACCGTGTGAGCTCCAAAATCTATAATTAACTTTTAAGACAGTTGAGTTTTAATGTTTTATCACTATTTTATTTATAATAGTTATTTATCTTATTATCTTACTTTAGTGGGATCATTTTTTCACTACATCCACAGCAATATTACTTTGGTAAATACAGGAATTACACCTAATTGTTTGCTCAGATATGGTTCTGCCAACATGTCCTAAATTGTGATAATTCACAAAAATGATATTTTTTGGTAGGGAACCCATCACAGAGTGTCTGAGTATGTTTGGCTGCACACAAACACGACCCCAAGGATGCTGTTTCATGGGATAAGTGGTTTATTGAGCTCCAGCTCGAGGGAAACTTGGTTTGGTGTGGATTTATGATTGATGTGGGTGTCTAATATTGAAATAAAATATGTTCCTTTTGCCTGAGTCCAGCCCCATCTTGGGGGACACATGTGCCTCCACACTTTTCCCAGCTGTACTTGCCTTTGGGAAAGGTAAAAGGAGGAAAGATCAATAAATGAGCAATTTCCCTTTCTTCATGTTTCTCCTTTTTTATCACCTCTCCTCCTGCCACATCCACTTGTTTTTTCCATGGTTAGGTGTGGTTTAAGCAGGTCCAAAGTTGTGGCAGGGACCAAGAAATGTTACACTCGGCCTTGTTGGAGGAAAATGTACTTTGGGAACTGGGGATAACCCTAATTCCTCCAGCAATCTTTACCCCACCTAAAGGCGTTGTGGAAGCTGACACATAGAACAAACTAAAGTAATTCCCAGTCGGGTCAGAGCTGAATTTGCCGGAACTGAGAGCAGCAGGAGGAGGAAGAGGGGTCAGTGAGGTGCAGATCTTGCTCATCCAAGCCCAGGACAGCTGATCACAGAAACAGAGACTGGAATACTGGCATTAAGGTGGGAACAAACCTCCAAGATCATCAAGTCCACAAGCTTTGACTGGATCCCGTCATTCCCACTAAACCACATTGGGAAGAATCTTCTGGTTCCCCTCACAAGTCCCCTGGCCCACACATTGACCCCACCACCTCTGCTCTCACTTCTCCATGAATTTTGCTACCTCCATGGAAGGCAGAGGCCTTGCAAAGCCCTAGCTGGCACAGGGCCCACCCAGAAGTTTGTTGAGCTGTTTTCAATACAATGTCTGGATGAGGAGCTGCCGAGAAAACAGCAACACATCCATCCATCCATGCATCCACGGGACCTGCAGCCCTTCTGGGTGGAAAAGCTGCCCTGTCCCTTGGCCGAGAGCAGCAGGGTCTCTCTGGGCACACCCTGGGTGACAGAGCAGATGTTTGGGTGCTGATGACCCCGGGGTGTTTGCTCTGTTGGCAGCATGTCCTGGGATCAGTGCCAGGAGCAGATTTCCCACCTCCAGCCTTCCTGCCTGGCAACAGCAGCCAGGCCCATTGGCCTGAGATAATCCTGAGCTTTTTGGGGGACATTTCCCACCCATCCCTGGGCACCTAGGCCTGGCAGTGACCCCAGGGCCTCAGCTGGCAGGAGACTGAGGCCATCAGGGTCTGCATTCCGTGGGAATGGTGGCACCTCGGCCCCTGGGGATACACCACAGCCCTCTCCAGACAATGTTTCTATGCAAGGGCCTGGGGAATTTTCAGGAGGTTTTGGTTCTCCGAGGTTACAGCCATGGTGTGAAGGGAGTTGTGATGGAGAAGGGCTGCACACAGCAGGAAAAAGGCACTGTTGGGCTGGGATCCATGGAAGGACTGCAGTCCAAAGCCCCCAGGCTGTTGGCTGGAGGCAAATAAAATAAATTTTAATTTAATTATAAAAAACCACATTGAAATAGCAGAACCATAGACTGGTTTGGGTTGGAAGAGATCTTAAAGACCATCTCGTCCCACCCCCTGCCATGGGCAGGGACACCTTCCACTATCCCAGGTTGCTCCAAGCCCCAGTGTCCAACCTGGCCTTGGACACTCCCAGGGATCCAGGGGCAGCCACAACTTCTCTGGGCACCCTGTGCCAGGGCCTCCCCATCCTCACAGCCAGGAATTCCTTTCCAATTTCCCATCTAGCTTTGTCCTCTTTCTTAAAGCCATTCCCCCCTTCCCTGTCCCTCCATCTCTTGTCCCAGGTCCCTCTCCAGCTCTCCTGGAGCCCCGTTAGGCCCTGGAAGGGGCTTTGAGGTTCCCCTGGAGCCTTCTCTGCTCCAGGGGAACACCCCCAGCTCTCCGAGCCTGGCTCCAGAGCAGAGGGATTCCAGCCCTTGGAGCATCCTCTTCCCAAAGACTTCTGCTCCAGCAGTGCTGCTTGCCCCAAGCGCATCCCAAATTTGTGCAGTTCCTGCATCTTCTGTGCCCAGAGCACAGCAACCTCCACCACCTCCTCTCCAGCCTCCCAGCCAAACCAGCAGCAGTTATTTAATGGCTTCTGGGGAGAGGACAAGTTAAGCCTTAAATTAAACTTTCCACTTCGACAGGCACCTCAGCAGGATGGAGACCCCTGCCCTGGCCAGACAAGTAGAGCTGTGTCTGGCTCCAAGTGTCTTGGAAGAGATGGAGAGGCAGCTTCTGGTGGAGTGGCAGGTGGCTGCCACGGGAAGGGATTTGGGAACTGGCAGGAGAGCAGCACAAGCCTGAAGCCCAGCAAATGTCTGATCCCCAGCCATGGAAAAAAAGCCATCCTTAAAAAGCATCAGCTAGGATGAATCCTAGAGCCACGAGGAATCTTCTTGGCAGTAATGGAATGGTGTTGGAAGAGCATCCAGGCTTTGATCGCTCAGTGTGAACAACTCTGCTGTCACTGCATCATCACCATCATCATCATCATCATCATCATCATCATCATCATCACTGCATTCAGAGTCTGAATCAGGCCTGAAAACTGAAATAAGGCCTTTCAAACTGACAGAGGGCAGGGATAGATGGGATATTAGGAAGGAATTCTTCCCTGTGAGGGTGGGGAGGCCCTGGCAGTGAGCCCAGAGAAGCTGTGGCTACCCCTGGGTCTCTGGGAGTGTCCAAGGCCAGGTTGGACATTTGGGCTTGGAGCAACCTGGGATAATGGAAGGTGTCCCTGCCCATGGCAGAGGGTGGAACTGGGTAGATTTTAAGTTCCCTTCTAAACCAAACCTACTCTGGGTTTCTGAGAAAAGTTTTTTTCATGTCCAAGCTTGGTGTCAGAGAAACATCTGACCCAGGATTCTTCTTTAAACTCAAAGAAGCTGTTCAAAGGATGATTTTGAAGAAGTGGGAAGGTGGAGGATTCTCCATCCTCACACACTGAGCCCAGGCCAAAACGCTGTTTTGCTTTATCACATCCTCTCTCCCCTGCACCCTGGATTTTGAGGACCTTGTGCATGATGGCATCAGCAGGGACTGATGATTCAAAACTCCCCCAGCACTGGATTTTGTTTGGGTATTGGATTGTTTTGTATTTTCAGGGGAAAATGATGGTTATGCACAGTTTGGATCCACTCGTTTGTGTGAAACCAGCTCTCCCTTCCCCAAATGTGTCACTATTTTCATGGAAACACAGAATCACAGAATCATGGAATCATAGAATGAGCGGGAGGCCGAGATGGAAGACAGGAAGAGAGAGAGGAAAGAGCTTCTTGAAATAAATCTCAGTAAATTCTCAATAATGGGAATGGGAAAAGGTGGGATGGGAACCAAACCTCTCCCAAGAAGGTCAAATTCAGTCAGGGAACACAACCAGGTGTTCTGCTGGGACAGGATACATGGCTCCAGCATTGTTTTTTAATTTTTTTTTCCTAAAGGTCTTAAAACCTGGCCATTCCCCTTTTTTTCTCCCCCAGTCTCCCATGCTATAGGTATTATACAGCCTTCTCCCCAAGGAAATGAAACATTGCGTGCCTGAGTGTTATTCCATTTGCCCATTTAGCCCTTCCTTAGTGATCTTTACATCCCAGGATTGACTTCACTCAGATGCAGAGAAACAAAAATAGCCAAATATATGGAAAATCTGAGACAGGAGCAGCTGGAAGGAGCGAGAGAGATGCCCTGGGATGAGCTGAATCCCATATCAGACACAAGAGAAGCCCCACCCTGGCACAGGTGGCTCCCAGGTCTCTCTCACCCGTTTCACCCCAAAATGTGGGCTCGTTTTGCCATCTGCTGGTGTAATCTGGAGCCCGTCAGAGGATCAGGACTGTGGGACTGAGGACATCCAGGACAAGGACAAGGGGAGGACTGAGCCCTGTATTGTTGTTGTCACCCTCAGGGGGGACAAGCCCGGTCAGGAAGGGACCAAGCACTGCCTTGCAAGGTAATTTTTTGTTTTCCAGAAGTATCTCCTTGCTCCTGGAGCTACTAATTCCTCTTTAAATATGTTTATCCCCATGATGCATCGTCCTCCTCCTAAATATCCTTCAGGGTCCCTTTCCTGGACCCCAGGCTTGTCTCAGGGATGTTCCCTCCTCTGATTCATCGCTGCTGCTGCTCTCCTGGTACCACCTTCCTCAGCACAGAGATCCCAAGGATGAGCTGCAGGTGGCCTGGCATGGATTTTGGTGGAGTTAGGAGGCCATGAAACCCCTCCCAGGGTATGGGGTGGACACCAGGGCTTGGAGAAGCAAAAGGATCTGTTCCAGGTGAAAGCACAGATGCTCTGGGAGGAGATGGACATGGGAGACACTCACTGTAGGCCTGGGGGATGTGTCCCAAATACACAAGGCCATGCTTGACACATTCCTGGTGATGTTTTGATTTGGTCCAACATGTTTAAAGGGTTTTTTGGAAGGGCTTTTGAAGCACATTGCACCCCATCAGAAACTCCAGTGGGTGAACCATCTCCACAACTGGATTTTGGGGACGCTCGAGCCACTCAGAGCTTTTGTTCTTGCCCCTGGCCTGGATCTGGTGGGTGAAAAGCAATCCCAGTGCCTTCCCCACCAGCTTTTAGAGGATGGCTGGACCAGCGAAAGGAGTCAGGAGAGGGAGCCAGAGACTCAGCTGAGAGCTGCAAGAGCTGCAAGGAACGGCTCTCACGGCCGCAGGGACACCCCAAACTACACAACCACCGCTTTGGAGCTGGTCCCAGCCACACTCAAGGATGTTCAGTGCTTGTCAGGGCCCTAATTTTTGGAGACTGTACTTGTTTCATAGAATCACGGCTTGGAAAAAAAATCTAAGATCCTTGATTCCAGCTGTTCTGGCTGGGGTAGAGTTAGTTTTCTTCCTAGTAGCTGGCAGAGTGTTAAATCAAGATAGAGACACATCAGGACAATAATTTTAAGCCCTGTGTGAGTTTTTCCTGGAATTTTAACTGCACAGAGTGCTCTGTGCTGTGGGTGGGATGTCCCCTTGTCCCCTCTCCCATGGCATGAGGAACCTACATCCCATTTTTATCTTTTATCCCTCTGTTTTGCTGAACCAGAAACAGGTCTGTTTTGTCCACCCAGAAGCTCAGCTGATGGAAAATGCATCCAAGGATGGGTTGAACTCACAATTTAGAAAAATACACCCCCTGTGCTGTTGTGTTAACTTCAGATTCAGGCTTTTCCCTTCCAGTTTTCCTTCCCTCTGAATTTAAGGGATGCTCAGGAAGATGTGGAAGCCCCAACCCAATGTCTCAAGGATAGGAAGAGAGAAGCATTTCTGTCTATATGGATACTCCAACCCCATCTTCATGAATAAACCCCCGTTCTAACAAATTCAAAATCTTACCCAGAGCAGAGCAAAGTGCAGAGCTGAATGTGGGAAGAGGTGGTGGAAGGGACTTGTGTCTTTTTGGGGAGGAAACCTGGAGCTTGGTGGCTTGAAACCCAGAGAGAGGCAGGATTCTGCCACCTTCACTTGTCAGTGGAGCAGGAGGCAGGATGGGGAGTCTGAATTTGGTGTCTGGCCATGGAAATGCAGAGGTGACAGAGCTGCATCCCACTTATTCCCCGTGATTTGGCCACCCTGACCCTGGGTGCTTCCGGCACTGAACGAGCCCTGTCCTGCCACTCCGTCTCCAGCTCCTTTTCACGGCTCCCTGAATTATTGATGGCTCTGATGCAGGAGTTTATAATTAGCTCCCCAGACCTTTTCCCTGTGGGCTGGAGCTGGGAACATGCTTTCTTTTTCAGTGGTTTTGCTCAGAGTTGAGCAGATTGAGGAGGGAGGAGGGGAGTAAGGGATGGATGGGGACCTTGGGGGACATCAGGGATGGCTTTGAATGCATGGGGTGATTTAAGAGTGGCCACCTTCAGGGAAAGGGGTCTAGGGAGAGCCTGGGCTGTCTGAGGGGCCTTAAAACCCAACTTGAACAGTGTGGAAGCTGTGCCAGGAGCTGGGAGAAGGCAAAGGGTCTTTGTGTTTCCTTTAGGGATCTCCTCAGCCACAGTGCTCATGGATTTACAGGTCAGAGGGAGAGAAACACCGAGCCCCTGGCTGCTCAGGGAAAGCCAGACTTCATCTCAAGGGGACAAAGAGCTGTCCTTGTGTGTCTGGATATAGAAAATGATGGGTTAGAGGCACAGCTGGGCAGCAAAGGGGCAGTTCAGTATCTTAAAGCTCTTCTTTAAGAGCCATTCATGGCCTAAAAATGGCACCAGTGATTTATATGAGGACTGGGTGCAGTAACGCTCATTCCTTGAATCCCCAAGTCCCAGTCAAAACAGGAGCACAAATTCCCTGGGGTTCTGAGGTCAGAGGCACCAGCCCTCGAATTTAAGTCTATGAATTGCTTTGTGAAAACCAGGCAGAGCTGAGTTTAACCCAGTCTGAGCTGCAGCAAAGAGTGGCACCTTGGCTCCCAGAACTCTCATTCAGGGGCTCCTGAATTAGCTATGCTGGGGATATTTTGTTTATGTACTTATAACAATTCCCTGGGAGTGTCCAAGGCCAGGTTGGACGGGGTTTGGAGCAACCTGGGCTAGTGGAAGGTGTCCCTGCCCATGGCAGAGGCATGGTACTGGATGATCTTCGAGGTTCCTTCCAACCCAAACCATTCTATGAGAGGCTTGGCCAAGGGCTGCTGGAGACCAAAGGGCCTCTCCAGCCTGAGGTCTCCCATTTTTCACTGGTGGAAATCCCACTGCACAGTGCCAGTGGGAAAAACTGGCAGGTGAAGGAGGGCAGGATGTTTATGGTTGCCAGAAGAGCTGTGAGACTGAGTCTGAGGACAATCAATCATCTTCCCCTCATCTCCCTGCAAGCCCTGCCTGGAGAATCCTCAGGCACGGAGCAGAGATGAGAGCCAGGGCCAGCAGCAGGAGGGGCTCACAGTAAGATTTGGGCCACTGCTGCCAATGCTCTTTCGGGTCTGGGGGTGACCAAAGACCTGCCAGGAGAGCTCCCATTCCCACATCCTTGCTCCAAGGTGGAATCATAGAATCACAGAACAGCTTGGGTTGGAAGAGATGTTAAAAACCATGTCATTCCAACCATCTGCCACGGGCAGGGACACCTTCCACTATCCCAGGCTGCTCAAAGCCAACTCAACCTGGCAAATATTTCTCTGGGCTACTTTAAAAAAGGGATGGAGATTAAGAAATTTTCTTTCTTGGATGAGACAGGCACTTGACCTTTCAGGAGGATACTTCTTCCAGGGAGATACAGCAAGTCAAAGGGAATAAAGACAGTGAAATATCCCATCTCAACAGGAAGGAGATGAGTTGTATTCAGCCCCAGAAAGTCTTGGCCTGCCCCAGCACGGTGACAGGGGCTCTGCCTTGGAGAAAAGCTGGTGCTGGGGTCGGCCTGGACAGCACTGAGGACCACTCTTGCCTGTTTCAGCACACCCTCCACTTTCCTTGGGGACTCCAGCATCAAGATCTGGCTTGAAACAGCAGCTACCAGGCTCGAGCAGGAAACTGCATCTATTTATAGGGTTTCTGCATAGTTTAGGGCAGAGCTGACCCATGGCTGATCCTTGTATCCCATTCACAGGACAGGGTGAGCAAGGGGCAGGTCACCTTTCCCCCAGCACCACCAAGAGCCCATCCTGCCCCATCCCATCCCCTTGGACACCCCTCACTCTGCCCCTGGAGGCCTCACTATCCCCTGCTTGCTTCAAGATGTATGTTAAATACATATATTTAAGCACACCCCCTAGAAATTGTCCCTTTTTTGAGAAACCTGGCATAATTAAGAGTTGATTTAGTTCCAGTGGTGTGGGAAGGGCTGCAGGCAGGCTCAGGGCTGTGCTCCTGCTCTGGACCTGCTCACCCTGAGCTTTGGGCAGAGCTTTGGCCAGGATGAATCCCACTGACCCAAACACCCACTGTACCTGTGCACAAGGGGGTGGTGGACTGAAAAAAATGGGATTTTTGGTGAAAAGGAGGATTTTCCTGAAGAGACCTGCAGGGTTTGGATGGAGATGAAGAATTCTGATAAAACCTGTGGCTATCCCATCCCTGGAGGTATCTAAGGCCAGGTTGGGTGGGGCTTGGAGCAACCTGGGATAGTGGAAGGTGTCCCTGCCCAAGGCAGAGGGTGGATTGGGATGATCTTTTAAGGTCATTCCAACCCAAACCATTCTGTCATCCTCTCTCTACATCATGAGCATTATCCTGGGGTGAAAAGACAAAGATAAGGATGTGCAGCCATGGAACCAAGCAGGGATAAGGAGGATTCTTCAGCCTGTGGCACAGGACACCCGGGGCAGCTGGAGCAGGAGGTGATGGATGTGATGTGGGTGTGGTACTCGAGACCCTCACACGGATGTTGCCAGCTTGGATTTATGTGTAATTTCTGCTCCCTCAGGGAATGGAAATAATTGAAGAAACCTCTCAAGGCACTTTGCAGATCTCTTTATCTGCGTTTCTGAAGGGCCCAGCGAGCCTGCTAACCCACAGGCTGACCCTGCCTTCCACCCAGCCAGCCAAAAACCCAGAGATGAGTGGATGAGGGAGCAGAGGGGCAGACTGAACTTCAGGGCACAGGTCATGGGAGCCCATAATAAATAAACAAGGCTTGTTTAGAAGATGATTTATGCTGCACTAACATTGTCCCCAGTCTCCCACTCATCACTGCGAGCTAATTACCCTTCCCGGAGCCATCAGACTTCCCTTTGCATTTCCATACACTGTGCGAAGGCCTGGACATGACCTGGCAGCTGGGGGCTGGGGCTGACCTTTCTGTTTCGGTTTCTTTCAGCTTTTCTGCTGCAATTGGTCCCGTAATTCCACACTAATGAACGGTGTCCTGGCCTCTGAGGAGCTCTGGGTCCCTGCCAACCTTCCTTCAGAGAATGTGGGGTTGATAGGAGGTGAAGTCCCATATAAATCTTATGTAAGGCTCTGTGGAAATGGACTCGGACTGAAGTGGGATTCATTATTGTGTTTGTGTCAGCAGGGAGGGTTCCCGAAGGCTGGATGGTGGATGTGGTGGATCATGGACATCTCCAGCTGGGTTGTGATACTACCTCGCATGGTTTTGGTCCCACTGCTTGCAAAATAAAGGGGGTTTGCCTCAAATCTTGAAGGGAAGGATGGTGGGGAGTCTGGGAACCAGGACTCCTTCCCCGTGGTTGGTCTGTGTTGGCCCCTCAGGTGCGGAGCTCCTTCTGCCAAGCTGGGACCTCACAGAATCACAGCGTGGATTGGGTTGGGAGGGAACTTTAAAGGTCATTTATCCCAACCCCCTGCCATGAGCCGGGACACCTCCAACGAGATCAGGACCTGGCTGAGGACACATCCTGTGACGGAGAGCAGCAATCCTCGCCCTTTGCTCTCTTTGCCCTTTGCCCTCTCACTTGGTCGAAGCCCAAGGCTCCTTGGGCCACCTTTGCCGAGTGGTGTCACGGTGGGGAAGGTGGGTCCCCCAGCAGGGAAGGGTCTGCTTCATGCCAGGCTTACATCAGATGGGATCAGTGGGCCAAATTCCCTACCAAAATCCATCCTGTTGGAAAAAGTCCCCTCTTCTGACCTTAACAACATTCTGTAGGTCCTAAAAGCTTAATTTCCACCAACCCACCATATGCTCCTGGGGCCAAAGACTCCTGGAAGCTTGCAGGAAACACAAAACCCAAGGATTTTTTTGTGTGTCTGCATCTGAAAAGGGTTGATTTTGGGTGCTGGAGGCTGAGGGGCAGCCCTGATCCACCTCACTGATATGGGTGCAGAGTCTGACTGGAGGAGAGGAGCCTGCACCAGCCTGGAGAACATCCTTGCAAATCCCAGGGATTTATTTAGCCATTAGCAGAGAACATTTGGGGATTGTAAATATAATCCCAACCTCAGTTTAACTCCAGTGCAAAGATCTACTTAGAGCAAAACACAGGCAGATGGAAATCAGATGCATGGAGACACGGATGGGGCTGGTTTCCTTTGTGGTGGGAAACCAGGAGGGGTCTCTGGAGTTGCATGAACTGATCTCAGGAAAAAGCTGGAGCCAAGCACAGCGGAGAGCATTCAGATGTCTCGTTTGGGAGAAATTATCCCCATAAAGACAAACCACAAAGCCTTGTTAACAAGAACAGGCCAGGCAAGGCGTAAAGAGCCGGAGAATGGATTGCAGAGAATCGTGGAATCATGGAATAGTTTGGATTTGAAGGGATGACCCTTTTAAAGGTGATCCAGCCCAAAAACTCTGCCATGGGCAGGAATACCTTCCAGGTTGTTCTGAGCTCTGTCCAGCCTGGCTTTGGTCACTTCCGGGGATGGGGCATCCACAGCTTCTCACCTTTGCAGTGTTTGGCAATCCTCATTGTAAAAAAAAGCTCTCTTTATCTAATCTAAATCAACCCTTTTCCAGCTTAAACCCGTGCTCCCTTGTTCTGTCACAACAGGATGAGGCAAAGCTAAAATATTCTTTGTCAAGAAGGGTTTGGCTGTGCCTCAAAATATTCCTGAATTTATCTGTTGTTTCCGTCTGCTCATTTACCAACACTGAATTTCACTGCCACAAAATAATCCGGCATCCCAACAATTTCATATCAGCTTTTAGCAGGAACAGAACCTTGCAGCAAGGAGTTGCCTTGCTGGGACATTTCTGGGAAGTGAGTCCATTTGTTAAGCACTTTCCCAGCTGAGCTGAGCCTGGGTGGAAAACAGGGTTCCAGTCAGTCCCTGGGAAATACCGACACCTCCTCCAACTTCTGGACATAGTGTTGGCTTCTGTCCCTTGAAAATGCTGCTGCCCCTGAAACAAGGATGGGGACAATGGATCCTTTCATACTTTGGAGGAGAAGGAAGCAAGGCCACAATGCAAAACACCCAGATTTTCCCCATTTCTGGGCCAGACAGGTGGAAAACAGGACTGCCAGCAAATCAAGGAGGGAAACCCAAACACCTTGGGTGCAGCATTTCATGGTGCTCCAGCCAAATTTGAAATTCTTGCCCCTGAAGGTTTTAAAATTGCTCTTCCTGAGGCTGAAGATTGATGGGTTCATTCCTTCCCTTCCCAAGTGTAATTTCTCTTATCCTGACCCTATTGTAGCAGCTCCAAGTGTTTAATGTCTGGAATATTTTCCAGGTAGTTTAAACATCAGCTTCAAGGGCTGACTTGATGGTTTCCTGCTTTAGTTCACGATGCAGTGGGATGCAGGAATGGATGCAGGTGATTTCTGTCTGTCTTTCTACACAGACCAAGAGGTTTCCATGGAAAGATGTGAATTCGCCCTTCCTCAGAATTCACTTTACCCTTTCCACCTGTAACACCTGCTTCGCTTTTGGAAAATTGCTCCAATACGAAAATTACTCCAATATTGCTGAATCTGGATAGCTCCCAAGAGATCCCATTCCCACCTTTGAAGCGCCTCCTGCAAGGCTTTGCCAGGACCATTCTGGGTGAATGGTTCCCATTTATTTCAGGTATTGGTGTCACTGATGTTCAAAAATGATCTGGGAAAGTTTATCTTAAAAAAGAAACCAACCACCAGATGTAGCCCCCAGGGTGGGAATTTGTTCCTGGCCTGGTGGCTGGTAGTAGTTATTTTATTAATACAAACAACAGCAGCAATTTAAAATCATGGAATAATTCGGGTTGGAAGGAATTCATGGAGCTCATCTCGTTCCATGCCTTTATCAGTGCAGGTCTAATTAAAGCAGGTCACTGAGGGCCATGTCCATGTGTTTCAAACACCTGCAAGGCCATGAAGGAGGATGAAGAAGGGCCTGGCCATGTTGTGTTAAGATTTGGGGGAGGATGGATGCCTGTTCCCCATGTCTGGCATAGTCTCCCTGGTCTAACATGGAGCCAGGCAGGGGCAGTTATGAATAAATGCAGCTCTGCAGCCGTGGTACTCCTGGACTGGGTAGGGAAAGGGTCATTTCCAGGCTCTTCACAGTCCTGGGCTTTGGAGACTTGTTCTGAGAGAGCTGGGGGTGTCCAGCCTGGAGCAGAGAAGCTCCAGAGAGACCTCAGAGCCCCTTCCAGTGCCTAAAAGGGCTCCAGGAGAGCTGGAGAGGGACTCAGGACAAGGGATGGAGGGACAGGAAAAAGGGAAATGGCTTTAAGTTGAAAGAGGACAAAGCTAGATGGGAAACTGGAAAGGAATTCCTGGCTGTGAGGGTGGGGAGGCCCTGGCAGTGAGCCCAGAGAAGCTGTGGCTGCCCCTGGATCCCTGGAAGTGTCCAAGGCCAGGTTGGACACTGGGGCTTGGAGCAACCTGGGATAGTGGGAGGTGTCCCTGCCCATGGCAGGGGTTGGAACAGGATGGGCTTTAAGATCCCTTTCAACCCAAACCATTGGGACCCCAATGATTCCAAGACTCCGAGGGACTCCTATTCCTTACAGGAAATATCCCCTGGTGTTCGGCCATCCAGGTACCCTGGGGCTGGACAAGCTGTCCCAGAGCTCTCTCCCAGCAGGATTGATTTCCAAGGCCTGTGGCAGAGGAAGGGGTGTGAGTTGCATGTGCTGGATGGGAGCCACCAACCTCCAGCCAAGGGACACGTTCTGCTCCACCAATCTGTTCCCTATTTTTCCTCATTAACGCTACTTCCATGCTCGACAGTTGTGATTTGAGTAATTTGGACTGATTAGTGTTTACACAGCAACATTGGGAGGAAATGAAACCACACCAGAGCCAGCAGCCAAGTCAAGGCTCTGAGACACCTTTTTTTGGGAGGTTTCTAAAGAAAAGGGCCCACATGACCTGCAGACCTTTGTCACTTGCTTGCCTGCAAGTTTGGCCACCTGAAATAGGTGACAAATCACAGCCATGTTTGATCTGGGAATGCAGCTCTCAAAGACAGGTGGTTTTTGAAGGTTTTAAGTAAAACTGGTTGCCGGCTGAAGGGCAGGAGATGTTTCACTGTTGGCACTGAAGGAAGGGCAGGGGTGAATGGCACTGAAGGAATGGCAGTGCCTGAAATTGTTTATATTCCTTAAAGAACAGATCTGGCAACCAGGATGTGTCTCTGCCCTCTTGCTCAGCACCTGGAACATTCCAAACAAGGCCAGGACAGGGGGTATCCACAGCCAGGAGAGCAAGGATGGGGAACAGACAGGGTCAGAGAAGAGAAAACAGCAAAAAACTGCACCTGGGAGATAAAAGGGACTTGAGCAGAAAAGATAAGGGTTATGGGAATATCTTGGAGTCTTGTGTGAATGGGTAAAAGCAGCCTTGGAGCTGTGGGACGCAAACGTGAGCTCTGTGAAAATTCAGCTGTTTCATGGAGCTTCTTTGCCTTTTCTCCTGATCAGAGGCCATTTTTCAAAGGTTGCTGGGGATGCAGAAACCCTTTCAGAGAATCCTCTGCCTTCTTTCATCTCTGCAGGCAGAGAGGCCTTATCAGACTTTTCCCTGGAAATGGATGTCCTGCCCCCATCTCCAAAGGTGCTGCTGGAAATTGTGATCCTTGAAAACGTGTGCAAAGCCAGGAAGGTTCCCCCTCCTCGCTCTGCTTTTGGCACTGGCCACTTCAGCTTCTTCCTGGTTTGCTTGGGACTCGGCACTTTGTTTGAGCTGACTCAGGTGATCCCAGAAGTGTCCTTGTAGATCCAAATTGGGGGTGTTCACCTGGAGAAGGCCCCAGGGAGACCTCAGAGCCTCTTCCAGTGCCTAAAGGGGCTCCAGGAGAGCTGGAGAAGGACTTGGGACAAGGGATGGAGGGACAGGACACAGAAAATGGCTTCCCACTGCCAGAGGGCAGGATTAGATGGGATATTGGGAAGGAATTGTTCCCTGTGAGGGTGGGGAGGCCCTGGCACAGGGTGCCCAGAGAAGTTGTGTCTCTCCCCGGATCCCTGGAAGTGTCCAAGGCCAGGCTGGACACTGGGGCTTGGAACCACCTGGAATAGTGGGAGGTGTCCCTGCCCGTGGCAGGGGGTGGCGCTGGAGGAGCTTTCAGTCCTTTCCAACCCAAACCATTCCATGGCTCTGTGAAACTCCCTCAAGGAACAGTTGCAGGTGGGATGTTTCAATGCAGGGGGAGAATCTGAATAACCTCAATGGAGCTTTTGAGCTCCTCCAGTTCACTCAGTTTGAGCTCTGGGTGCAGCAGCACTGGCGAGATTCCCTGCACAGGATTCCTTACCACAGAGGGATGGAGATGGGATAAATGTGAAGATTCAGGGATCCTTTTGTACTTTGATTCCTGTTGTATTTTCCCCTCTCCTCCAAATCCACCCTGCAACCACTGACATTCACCTGACGAAAGCATTTCCCACCACCCTCCCTTCCCTGTAAGCTCCAAGCAACCAGGGAAAGAGGGAGAGGATTTAACAGAAACTGAAATTATCAAACCCCAAAGTCCTCCAAAGCTGATATTTTATCTGAGGAAGGGAGCAGCTCCCGAGCCCCCTCAGTGCCTGCTGGGAGTGTGATCCAAGCACTGATATTGTCCAGGGGATGCTCTGATCTCTGTCAGTGAGCTGAGGGCAAAACCCTTGGAGAACTAAAGAAACCTCCCTGTATTTATTTATTTATCTGACAATGTGTGTGTGGGCAGGTTTGTTTGTGTGTGTAGTGATTTCTGAGGGAACACAGTCTTGGATTCCCTTGCTGGCTGAGGTTTTTCCTTTCCTCTGAAATGATCAGACTTCACCCCTCTAATTTAGGAAGATCTGAGTGTTGGCACCCCCCCAGCTGCTCCCTCAGTGTCTCCATGGATGGTTGAGCAGCCTCTGGCTATGGCTGCGTGTCCAGGTCCTCTCTAAACGAGGGAAGAGCCGACATTCCTGCCTTTTCCTCTCCTGCCAGCACACGATACTGCCAAGGAAATGTAAAATCATCCCTTCCTGGCTGTAAGGATTAATAACCAGCTCATTGAGACAAACGACGCCAGGCTCTGCCTGTTCATGGCTCAGCGATCACTGATGCTCTGCTCTCCCAGCTCCACACGTGACGCAGAGCGAGCTGGAATGCTGCTCCCAGGGGGAGATTCTGACCCCCGTGAGACCTCAGCTTCCTCAGTTTTCCAAGGTCTCCCTCCCTGCAGGATTTCTGGGCACTGTGAGGTATCTTTGCCTTCTCCACCTGCCTCCCTGCTTCCCAGATGGACTCTGGGGTCCCTCAGGATGTGACCCCTCGGCAGTTTGGGAGGAGGAGCATCAGCCCCAAGAGGGACTGTGAGGATCCGAGTGGTGATCGAGGCAGGAGTGGATGTAGGAAATCTCTCCAGGGTCACAGCACGGTCCCTTGAGCCCACACTGGCCAAAGAGGTGCTTTTTAGGGAGAGCTTGTTAATCCATGGGCAGGAGCTCCCCATGGGCCCATCCTCCAGTGCTTCCTTAGCATCCTCATCCCTGGAGTTAGGGGTGCCTGGGAGGACACCCCAGCCTGGTCTTTAACATTCATTCAAGGCCTTGTTCCTATTTCTCACCCTTTCCCCAACATCCTTATATTTTCTGATGCCCACTGTGCCAAGAGCTAATTCGTGTTGCTTATTTTAAACCGATTCCCTGAGGGTTTCATCCCCTGCTCCCCAGGATTTGGGGAAAGATGGGTCTGTAGCTGTCATACCCAGCTCCTTCATGGCCACTTGACACAGCCAGGGGTGTCTTGGGCCAGGGCACAAGTCCAGGCACTGGTCAGTTCACTGGTGTGGATGTAGTGTGTGTCCAGCCTGTTTTAGATCCTAAAAAACCAGAATATTTCAGGTTGGAAGGGATAATAAAGATTATCTCTATATAACCCCCTGCCATGGGCAGGGACACCTCCCACTATCCCAGGTTGCTCCAAGCCCCATCCAACATTGCCTTGGACATTTCCAGGGATCCAGGGGCAGCCCAGCTACAGCTTCTCTGGGCAGCCTGTGCCAGGGCCTCACCACCCTCACGAGGAAGAATTTCTTCCCAGTATCCCACCCGAATTTCCCCTTTTCCACTTTGAATCCATTCCCCCTTGTCCTGTCCTTCCAGGCCCTTGTCCCAAGTCCCTCTCCGTCTCTCCTTCCGCCTCTTTAAGCTCCGGAAAGGGATCTGAGTTCTCCCTGAAGCCTTCTCCTCTCCAGGCTGAACAACCCAACCCTCTCTGTCGCCTCTGGATAAGTGCGCTGATGGAAAAGCACTTGAGAAACATTTGTGGGAATGCGACATCTCTGAGGTTCCCTGGTCCATCAAATCTGGCCAGGATGAGGAGGTTCCAGAGCTGTTTTGGGGGGAAGAGGGGGTGGATGTCAGCAAGATACACAATCAGCATCATTCTTAAGTGTCACAGGAATAAAGCAAACACTCCAAAAGCAGCCTGTGCATCAGCAATCCAAACTGACACCAGGAGAAGGGAAATCAGGACAAGTGGGAAAATTCTACAAGGCGCAATTAATCAGATCCAAAAAATAAACCACAGCTCTGCCTCTGAGGCAGCCGGAGAAGCGGAGAAGCAGAAAACGAGGCTGAGCCTCTCCCTCTCCTCACACCCCGCATGCAAATCCATCCCGAGCAATTTCTGGAGCAGCAGAAGGTCAGTAATTGATTTGGAGACCCGAATTTCTGACTACATCACCATGCAGATGTGCTTCCCAGCCTGGCTGGCGGCTGTGCAGCTCCCACTGCAGCAAATGAGCTCGGAATACCAATGGAGAGGGGAAGGAGCACTCTCTTCTCTTGACAGGGGAGCAATGGGGAGAAAAAAACCTTTCCATGCTCAATTAACTCAGTTTTGTCTGGGGTTGCAACCGCCCTTCCCTGCCTCCCTTCCCACTTCATAGCAAAATGCCTATTCAGCATTCCCTTGCTGGGGTAAAAAGGAACTGGGAATGCTGGAGGAGGAGGCGGAGGAGCAGGGGATTCACCTGAGGTTGTTTTTGGCTTGGTCTGGAAGCTGCTGGCCTTGGAAATGATGCTCCTGTTTCAAAAACCAGAGTGGCTCTGGTCCTTCCCTCTTCTCAGCCCCGCAGCCCAGGCATCCTTTGGGAAGCACTGGCACAGTGAACCTCATTCCAGGGATGAATCCATGGTGCTGTGGTGGGGAATGGCTGCTCCTGGCTGTGGAGGCTGAGCACTGGCCCAAGTGCCTCATCTCCCAGCCTGGATTTGAGCAAAACCCTTAAAAACCTCCTGGCTCCTGGGCAGCTGCATTCTCCCCAGGGGGTTGTGGAGATTCAAGGAAGGGATGAGAGAAATTCATGCAGGGTTGGTCCATCCATAGGAATTGAACGAAATCTCACTCAGGAAAACCTCACACGGATGTCAGAAGCTTAAAAGTGGGGCCCAGGGTGAAGATGAGATCCTCCAAAATGAGATCCTGAGGAGGCAGGATGCCTTCATCCCTTCCCACTGAAATCCCATGCCTGCTTGGCCTTTGCCATGATGAGGAATACCCCAGTTGATGGGCCAGTAAAGGCTCTTGGGATGCTGCCTCTCATCCTGCAGGACCTGGATGGAGAACCGTGGGTTTGTGCAGGGTGATCCAAACCTCTGGTTTTTGGGCTTTGCCACCTGAGCTCCACACCCTCAGAGTGCAAAGCAGCTCCACACGGAAGTGATGGTGTTGGGAGATTTTGCTGTGGTTTTAAAATGTTCAGAGAGCCTCTAAGCCCAGTTTCGTGGGTTTTAAGCCCAGCCTGGCTCCTTACGAGCTCCGAATTTTGCAGCAGTGGAATTGGAGGAGTATCTCAAGAGCTATTATGGAAAACACAGGAATAAAAAGGAATGTGATGCTGTGAAGAGTTTTGGACAGCAAGGTCTCCAACCCTTGCAGTGCCAAAATCGGCTCCTGCCTGCTGCAGGCTTGGAGTTTGCATGTCTGTGGTGCTCCAAACCCCACAGCAGCCAAGAGGAATTTCCTGGGATACAGCCAGTGCAGGATGAGCACTAAATATCTGGGAACACAACTGAACAGCGGAGCAAGACCAGCACAGCTATTCTTTTTCTCTTCTTTAATTAATCCTTTCTTTTAAAGAGATCCACGGTGATTTGGGGGACAGATGGGCTGTGCGAGCTGAGACCATTCCCTACTCCCCCTCGTCCTTGTCTGTACAAGAGATGCTGCAGGGAAAGGCAAATATTTGACTGTTAGGGATGCTGAGGAAAGAGAAACTGGAATGTGAGCCAGCAAGCAGCTCCTTACTCAAGCAGAGCTTTCTGTGGCATGGATACAGCCCTCCAGAGGGGCTGGAGCAGGGGCTCCTGGAGGCAGGTGGAAGGCAGGATGGAGGAAGAACATCTGCATCCTTTTCAAGCCTGTCCCACAACCACGGGTGTTTCAGAGGAAAAAATGGTGTTGGAGGGGATGCTTGGGAGGGGAGAGGAGAAAACCTCCCTGGGAGACAACAGTGCAAAGAGTAGGCTTGGAATGCTGGTGTAAAGGAGGTAAAAGGGATTTGGGAACGAAATACGCCATGAGATCCATCTTCTGAGAGCGGCCCTTGAGGTGTTATTTCAGTTCCAAAGAGATGCCCTTCACCTGCTGTCCCCAAGGAGAGCCAGCACAGATCTCCTCCCTCCAGCCTGCCTGTGCTGGCACGGGCTCCAGGGAGCAGCGGGATTGTCCCCGTCCCTGGGCATCCCCTGTGGCCACAGAGGCTCCACGGAGGCAGGGACAAGGTGGCTGAAGGTCACGGACACATCAGACAGCCCCTGGGGGACAGATGCCCAGGGTGGGTGTGCAGCCCCACCCCAGAGCATGGGTATAAAATCACAGAATCTTTGAATGATTTAGGGTGGAAAAGACCTTTGAAATCATCGAGTCCAACAGTTGCCCCAACACTACCAAACCCACCACCAACCCATGTCCCCAAATGTCACATCCACACAGCTTTTGAACACATCCATGGATGGTGACTCCACCCCTTCCCTGCAAAATCTGTTCCAATCCTTCTCACAGAATCTCTGCGTGTCAACAGATGTCCCAAAAAGTGCTCCAGGGAGAGAGGGAGGGTTACAGGCTACTGAGAAATTTGTGTATTTTATATTTTTCAGGCTACTGAGTGGCTTGTCTATTTTATGTTTTTCATGTTATCTGGATTTTAGGGATTTGTGGGTTTGTTTGTTGTTTGGTTTTTCTGGTTTTTTTCTATATATATAAATCCACGTCTAAGAGACCGCAAACATGAAAAGCCACTCTGAAGTGGAAGAATATTGGAAATAATTTATGTTGAAAAAAAGCTTTAAAACCCTTGAGTCCAACCATTCCTCCAGCTCTGCCAAGCTCACTGCTAACCCATGTCCCCAAGTGCCACATCCATCTTTTAAATCCCTCCAGGACTGGGGACATCACCACTGCCCTGGGCAGCCTGTTCTAGTGTCTGACCACCATTTCAGTGGAGAAATTGTTCCAAATGTTCAATATAAACCTCCCCTGGTTCGCTTTCAGCTCCTCTGGCTCTGCCCCTCTGCTCTGTTCGAGGAAACATCCTGGAAATTAAAATGGAATGTTGTGGGGAGCCCCAGGCACAGTGCCAGCCACCACCCAGGGGCACAGCGAAGCACACACGGCCTTCCACACTGATGTGCACGCTTACAGGAGGGCTTTGGGGGCTTATCTGGGGTCTGGGGATGTCCCACGGCTCACACAGGCACCCCAAAATCCTGCCCTTGCAGTCCTCTCCTGCACATTTCCCCTTTGCAGCACCCACACCCCGAGCCAGGCAGCCCTGCAGGCGAGCACGGCCAGGACTGCGGCACAGGGACATCATTCCCCAAAATATCCCGTACCAGCGAATTTTGGCCCTTTGCTCTGGCACATCCACCGGGCAGATGGTCGCAGGGCACGGCTCAGGTAGGGAGGCAGCTCCTGCATGCTCAAAATCCTCCCCTTTCCCTCTGCTTCCCGGCAAGAAAGGGGCTGATTAGCACAAAATCCATGGCAACCCGGCCAGCAGCCTCGGAGCCAGCTCCTCGCTCCCTCCCCTGCTCGGAAAGCCTTTGTCTGCTGCTGGCACATCCCTCAAGCCCTCACTTTTTGCTCTCCTGGATTTTGGAGGGAGCAGCATCGCTCTTCTCTTCCCCTCTGGGCAGAGCTGGTCAGGGAACAGAAGATTAAGGTTTCCCCCTTACCTGTAAGAAACACTTTTACTCCTTTTCCTAGGGAATTTCTGAAGAAGCCAGGCAAAGGGATATGCCCTCAGGATTGAGGCTTGTCCTAGAGATGGGTAAATACCCTGGACTGATACCCCTAAGGAGATGATTTCCACCTGCAAATAGCACAGGGGAAAAAAAAATCAGGCTGTGACTGCAAAAATCTTTTCAACGACCACCTGGCAATTACAGATCAGGGTGTTCCCTGAGGAAAGACCCCATAATAGCAGTCAGGTGTGGCCTCCTTTGGCGTTAAGGGCACTCCTGGGGCAGTCAAGCAGTATTTTTTCCCTGCTGGGACTCAAAGAGCATCCTGGCTAAAACCAGCCTGGAGTCCAGTCCATGCCTTGGCTGAAATATGAAAGTGCAGCCTGCTGAGGATAAATCAATAGAAAGAGGGGAATTTTTCTTTCCAAGCAAAGCCAGGCTAATGGGAATCCCCCCAGACCCTCTCTGATCCTTCTCACCGAGCCCACTCCGCACATTTTAAAAGAAGATCTTGAGTCCACCCATTTCCTTCCCTGAGGGAATCAGCCCCTACAGTGCACAGAGCCCTCCAGATACCTGGGTGGGTTATTACACATTATATATATTTATATAATATACATTATATGTATACAATTATACATTAATATGTATTATTGGTAAAAAATACCCAATGCACCCGGGGTGAATTGAACCTTTCCATCCCATATTGGCAGAGGTCCCTGCCATGCCCCCTGCTCCCCTTGGCAATCACTCCGGGAGACCAGGGCGAGCCCCCGAGGAATCCTGAGCTGGCAAGAACTTTCCAAATCCTGGCCAAGCATCCCGACATGCTCTGTGCCAGTATGGGATGGCAGATGACCACAGCAGCAGGAGCATCGTCCCCTCAGAATCTTCGAGCAAAACCATGGAAAAACGGGCAATTCTTGGCAGTGGGGGCTGGGGCAGGGACGTTTTTGAGTGCTGCAGGAGGACCTCGGACGGCTGTCACGATCCACTCAGCGTTCGAGCGGTCCTGCTTGAGGGCTGTAGAGCTGGCTCTGCCTGAAGATAAGCCTGAGCCTGCAGCCCGGGCTGGCTGGAGCCCAGGCCGGCACAAAGAGGGCTTTGTGCTAGAGGGATGCTCAAGGGGATGGGGCAGAGCTGCTCTCGGGGGGTATTGAGGGCCCGGAGACAAAACGCGGAGAAGCTCAAAGGGGACCTTCCTTTCTTTGCTGTCCGGGAGATGGAAGGGAGCGGCACATCGGGGTTTAAAAGCCGCAGGTGATCAAAACCCCCCGGCCGCGGAGCGGTGAAAGGGGAACAAAGAGACGCAGGGGGGGGAGCGGGGAAGGCAGAGAAAACACTCCACGGGGATCTGATGGGAATGGAAGGAGCCGGGAGGCTGAGCCGCGACGGCTCCTCTTGGGTCTGCCAGGCTTGAGCTGATTAACAGCCGCGCTTCCTCCGGGCTGCGATGCCGGGCTTGGGATGATGAAGGGTGAGAGCGAGGCGGGAGGAAGGCAGGGCGGTATCAAGGAAGAGCGCGTCCCTGTGCCCTTTCTTTACAGGCTGGGACGGGCACAAACGCAGGGCGATCCTGTGTGTGCGGAGGGGGCGTCGGAAAATCCCCCGTGCCACGAGCGCCGGCTGAAGGATTGCAGCTGAACTTCTGGCGAGTGCAAGAGCTCGGCTTCAGTTCACAGAGCCACAGGATGGTTTGGGGTGGAAGGGACACTGGAGGTCACCTAGTCCGAGGTTCCCCTAGAGCAGCTTACTCAGGGCTGTGTCCAGATGGCTTTTAAAAATCTCCGGGGAAGGATAAATCCAGAACCACAGAATGGTTTGGGTTGGAAAGGGCCTTAAAGTTCATCCCATTCCATCCCCCTGACGTGGGCAGGGACACCTTCCACTATCCCAGGTTGTTCCCAGCCCTGTCCAGTCTGGCCTTGGATGCTTCCAGGGGCAGCCACAGCTTCTCTGGGCACCCTGTGCCAGAGCCTCCCCACCCTCACAGGGAAGAATTTCTTCCTAATATCTAATATCTAATATCTAAATATCCCCTCTTCTAGTTTAAAACTGTTCCCCTTGTCCTGTTGCTCTCTGCCCATGTAAAAAGCTGTTCATCCTCTTTTTTATAAGCCACTTCAGGCCCTGGAAGGGGCTCTGAGGTCTCCCTGGATCCTTCTCTTCTCCAGGTGAGAGAGAAGCTCTCCCAGCTCTCCCAGCTCTCTCAGCCTGGCTCTTCCCCAGCTCTCCCAGCCTGGCTTCAGCACAGAGGGGCTCCAGCCCTGGGGGCATCTCCTTGGCTCCCTCTGGACCTGCTCCAATGATTCCAAGTCCTTATCCTGAGACTCCAGAGGTGGATTCAGTACTCCAGGTGGGATGTCACAAGGGCAGAGTAGAGGGAGAGAGTTCTTGGACAACTCCTGTCCACATCCATCGGAGTGTTTGACCTGCTGTTCATGAAGGAGAAGGAGCAGAGGACAGTTGGGGTCAGGAGTGGCAGGTGGGGCTCTCAGAGCTGTGAAATTACTGGACTTGCACCTGGAGAGAGCCTTGAGAAGCTCTAGGCCAAGGGCTTTGGATTTCAGGAGAGTTGACTTCAGCTTTTTGGGGAACTCTGAGGTTGTTATGAAGGGAAGAAGGTGTCCAAGACAGCTGGCTGATTTATTTTTAAGGAAAACTCATTCAGAGCTTGGGAACAAACCCTGCCTTTGCTCATGAAAATCAGGAATTTCAGCACAAAGCCTCCTTGGCTAATTAAGACACTTAGTGAGCTGGGCTGTTAAAAGGGAGCATACAAGAAATGGAAATAAGGAGGAGAAATGAAAGAAGAGTGCAAATGCAAGGCTGGGGTACTTAGGGATGAAAGCTGGAGGGCTGAGCACCAGCTGGAGCACAGAGTGGCCAGGGATGCTGAGAGTGACAAAGAGGGGGGTTGCAAGTGTTTGAACAGCACACTTCAGGGAAAATGTGTGTGGGTCCTTGGATGGGGGACAGCCTAACAAAGGGTGATTCTGGCAAAGGCTGAATGCCCCTCTTTGCCTCAGTTTCTATAGATGAGACTTGCTCCGAGCTTCTGCACGTAACAGCCGTGTTTGGGAAGGAGAACAACCAGCAGCTGGGGAAACGAAAATTTAGGGGTTGTTTAGTGAAATTAAATGTATTTACATCCATGAGACTGGATGAGAGTGTTCTAATGGAGCTCTGTGGTGGAACTGTGGGGCCTGTCATCTACAAAAATCTCCTGGTGTCTGATCTCTGCCCACCCTCAGGTATCTCCAAGCTTTATACACACCTTAAAAAAGGGGAGAAGGAGGATTTGGAGAGCTCTGGAGGTCAGCCCCACCTTAGACCCTAGAAAAATCATGGAGCATGTCCTCTGGGAATTAATTTCTGGACATGAGAAGACCAGAACTCACAGATTCCAAGTTTAGCTCTCTGGAGGCTGGTGCATAAGGTGCTAGGCAGAAATGGAATTCCAGGTGAGAGAAAGCACACAAAGCAATCAGCCTTTCTTCTTCTGAGGCAATAGCTCTGAACTGGGGCCAGGAGGAAGGCTGGCATTTTGAGGGTGTGAATAAATCCCTTAGGAATCAAGTCCTGGTGCTGAATCCTTTTCTTTCCTGACAGAACTGGGATGAAATCATGAACGATGAGGCAAATTTCACCTCACCCTGTGGAACATGGCAAATCCCAAGGCTTGCACCAAGATCAGTCCCTGCCCTTGTTCATCCTGAAGCTGGGATGGAAAAATGGTGAAAAACTTCAAAAAGGGTTTTTCCCAGAAAATTTGACCAGGTATATACAGCAAGCCTCAGGCTTGAAGTATTCCTTTTAGCTCAGGGCAGGGGCTCAGCCTGGCTCTTGTGTGACATCCTGGTTTTTCCCACCCAGGAGACACACGGAAGATTTTATTATTTTTTTTTTTGTGGCTGTTTTTTGCCCAAAGGAAGGATTTCCAGGAGCAGCACAACCTGTCATCCTTCACAGAGGTGCTGGAGATTTCAGCTCCTCCCTGCAGAGCCCCTGGGACATCCTTCCTCCGTCATCCTCTCCTCCTGCATTGCAAGGAACTCTCTGATAAATAATTCCCTTTTTTTTTGGCTGATTGCATGCTGTTACTAGGAAACCTCCTGGCATCCCTGGGACTGCGACTCGGAGCAGGCTGGCAGCTAATGGAGATAATTAAGATTTTATAGCCACCTTTCTGAACAAGCTGGCCAACCCTCCCTGTGGGGGTGTCAAAGGGCTGGGGTCCTCTCTCTGTGCTGAGTGGGCTTGGAAGAGGCCCAGGGAAGGAAAAACAGCTTCTTCTTCAGGGCTTTGCTGGTGTCCATGCTGGGGCTGTATTGGGGCTGGGAGCAAACAAAAATGCTGAGGAGCATTTCCAGGTGTAGGATTTCAATGGTCACCACAGTCCCTGGCAGGGGTTAGGGCATGGGATAACACTCCCAGGCAAAGTTTGGGAGCTTTCATGGGCCAGGGACATTCCTAAGATGTAGTTTGGTGTGGCTGCTCTCTTGTAATTAATAATACGGACTTGATCAGATTGGGCACCTGGCCTTAGACCAGAGGATGGGTCCTGGATGCTGGTGAAGACACAGCTCCTGCTGTTCCCATCCAAACGAGTGATTCCACTGCTGGGGGAGAGGTTTGTGTGTCACGAGTCAAGAAAACTTTGTCCTCTCAGCCTGGGATTAAAAATGCGCAGGGGAATTGTCCCTTTGCAAGATTTCTGAGTCCTCAGTGATTACTCTCTATGAGAAAGGATTCTTGCACTCTGTCCTGGCTGAGTTTCCTCAGCTCTGCAGGTGAACTGAGCAGCACCAGGGTCACTCCTGTGCCCAGCTGGTACAGCCCAGACAGGTTTTATGGCTAAATCCTCATGACCCCAAAGAGGTAGCAGCACCCAGGCCGGCAGTTTGGGATGAACCCTGTCTCCCACAACTCCTGAACCCAGCCTGCTGGTTGTTGGAGTCAGTGCTGGTTGGGCTGGCCCCCCACCGTGCCAGGAACCTCGTGGAGCAGGCAGAGCCCACCCTTGGCAAGCCACATGCCAAAGACACTGGAGCCTTGGCTGGAACGGGCAGCCTGGGAAGGGAGCAGCACGCTCTGAAAGGCTGCTGCCTTGACAGGATGCGTTTGAGAGAATTAAGAACTTGATCCCTCTGATCTGGTTAGAAGCTTTGCAACAGGCTTTCAGTTTTAATTCACCTGCAGGACAAGATTTTCTCTAAAATCCCAGTCCCGGCAGTTTCCAGGGTGGTGAGGGACGTGCTGTGCCTGCCAAGGTGTTCTCACCTGTGAGTCCAGAAGATGCTCAGCTGCATCTCCAGCTCAGCACCCACAGCATGGGCCGTCCCATATCTCATTTCCCTCCTTGTAACCACAGGATAATCCCTCCAATCATCTTTCTGGAGTGGCAGGAAGGAGCTGACCTTTGCAGATCTCCACAGGGCACTGTCAGCAGCATTCCTGCTTCCCGCTGAGATGCTTCCTTGGCTACCCAGGCTGGAGACTGAATCAGTGAAGGGCAACCCCCTCTGTCCCCTGAGCAATCCCTATCCAAGAGAGATCCCCTCGTAGCACATGGCATTTCTGGAGCAGCTCCTTCCTACCCCCACTGTTCCTGGGAAAGGCAGACAATGATCTAAGAACGCAAAACTCCTGAAACCCCTCCAGAAAGCCGGAATTTATGAGCAGCCTGCTCCAGCTGGCAGAGGGAAACTGTCAGTGGAACAAAAACATTGTGTAATAACCTCCCTCCTCCCCCTCGCCCCCCTCTGGGGGGAGCTGAGACAGCCACAAGGGAGAGAGGGGGTCGGGGAAGGAGCAGTGGTGAAGCACTGAGCATCCTCACGGAATCACAGAATGTATTGGGTTAGAAGGGAAAATAAAGATTACCTCATTCCAACCTCCACTTTCCACCATCCCAGGTTGCTCCAAGCCCTGTCCAGCCTGGCATTGGATGCTTCCAGGGATGGGACAGCCACAGCTTTGGCACTGCAGACCCCTCTCAGTGGCTGCCCCAGAGCATTTTAAAGCACATTTATGTGCTGAGGGCAACAGTGACCACAAGGTTTGTCTGACCACAAGGACTCTGTAATTCCCACCTTTTGCAAGGATGGGGCCAGTCCAGGTCTTGTCTGCTCTGAATGGCAGGTGAATGAAGGTGGTTTCTTGATCCTTCTTCATAAAATAGTTTGAAAAGATAAGAGCAGAAAGGCTGAAATCAGGAGTTTTCTCCATAATCAATCATTTACCTTAAATTCCACATTCACACTTCACCTTAACTTCCCAAACATCAGAAGCTGGGGCTCCCAGGAGTGAGTGTGATCATCCAGGACTCAGGAGTGTCCCGTGCCTGGAGAGGGGAGGGAAGTGCTGGTGCCAATCAGCATCCCAGATTTCCAGGTCACACAGAGAGGAGTGAGGATTTTAGGAGTGGATTGCACATCTTTGCGTGCTGCTCCTCCTTGGATCTGGTTTATAAGTGATGCCAGAGGGATGTCTCCTCCCGGGGTTTTGGGATGCCTCACTCCCTTGTGTGCACCCCCTCAGACACAACACTTGGTTGTAAAACGTGCAGCGGGGGAAGCGACTCTGGCTCCGGCTCTGGTGTGGAGCCTGCCACCTCCTCCTTCCAATCCCTTGTTTTTTCCTTCCCCCTCCCCCTGCCTGCCTTGGCCTGAAGAAAAACCCACTCAGCAGACAGCGTCAGGCTGTGAAATAAACCCACGAGGTGCTGGGAATACTCCAGATGGGATTTTTTCCCATATAGTTCCATATCTATATCATATATATCTATAAAAAAGGTTAAACTGTGGTAGTTGCAATCCCGCGTAGCAGAGTCTAAACACTGAAAATTCCGTGTTTAAGTCCTTAAATGTGTCATTCCTTGGCTTTCCTGATGCAAAGGAACCCAGTGTGGCATTTCTGTGACAGAGTCTCCACCGAATTTAATTAAGGTTTTATGGGGGTGATTGTGGGAGACCTCGAATCACTCACTGATTATGGGATAGCACTTCCCAGTGCCAAAAGAGTGAGGAATGAGACACTTTCCTGGGAACAATGACCCTTTTCATCATTTCTGCTTTGGGGCTGTGACAGAGGAGCAAGGTCCTGTCCATTACTAGGTCGTGGAGCCCGTCCATGCCAGGGAGAGCAGCCAGCTGATCATGAAGTAAAATGTGCAAAATTGCTTTGTGCTTCCTCTTAATTGACCCAAAGGAAGTAGAAAGAAAAAAAAGAAATCTGGGCCAATTAATTTTTTAATGATTTTTTTCATGGTAAAAAATGTAGAGCTTTGGACTGACTAAAACTTCAGGGATTGGGTCTAGCTGAAAAAGAATAAGTGAAAAAGTTTTATTAAGGCTACTTCAAGGAAAGTTTTTTAACAGTTAATAGCAAAACAATGTTTGAATGAAAATGAAGTGTTAATGTCTCAGCTGTAATTTAAAATTTTCAGAACTCTTTTTGCAGAATCCCAGAATGGTTGGGGTTGGAAGGGACCTTAAAAATTTTCCAGTTCCAACCCCTGCCATGGGCAGGGACACCTTCCACTATCCCAGGTTGCTCCAAGCCCCGTGCAGCCTGCCCTTGGACACCTCCAGGGATGGAGCAGCCACAGCTTCTCTGGGCACCCTGAGCCAGGGCCTCACCACCCTCACAGAGAAGAATTTCCTCCTAAGCAAAGAATTTTACGGGACAAAGTTATGAGTAAAAGCAAAATTTATCCAATTAAAATGCTAGACTGATCCCTCCCCTCCCATTCCCCCTTTTAAAATTTGCATTGAGCTTTTGGGGACAAGGAAAAATAATCTGAAATTTTATCTTCCAGTTAGCCTGGAAAAATCCACGGTCCTCCAGCCTGGCCACCTAAATTAAAAATGCAGTTAATTGTTCCCATGGATTAGTCTCAAACTGGCTCTTCCATTTCATGAGGAACGTGTCTCACTGCTGGGTGGCTGAGGACCACACTGGAATCAGTGCCCAGACGATTCCTGCTTCCAAGAGCTGTAGCAGCAGCCACTGGTGCTCCAGATGGAGATGCAGCTTTGATATGTTGGTCCACAAGCATTTTTAGGAGCATTTTTAGGATGGACTTCAGCAGGACCAACCTTGATTTCCACCAGCTTTTCTCTCCAGGCATCTGGGAAAGGGAATGTGGCTCTAAGCCACACGAGAGGAGCCACCACTCAAGGGTTTGAATCATCTCATTGTGGCCAGCTGAGACCTGCAGGCTCCTTTCTGGGAATTTTGTGGTGGGAGCAGTGACCTGTCCTCATGTTTCTCGAATATGACCCAACATTTGGGTCACTTTTTATTTTAAACAAAATTCAGAAAAAAATCAGACCTATTTCTATTTATTTTTCCTTCCTAGCCTGATATGCTTGAAGTGCCCTGGACCCACGTTTTTACTCAATGGCTAACTAACATAAAACATAAAAATAATTTTTATTTTTGTTGTTTTCTTTCCCATACGGTTTTGTCCAAATGCACCACACGTGCTCCAACCTTGTTTTCCTCCCATCTCTCCTGGACTGCCAGGTGGAGCTGATGGGTGTGAGTGGATACAAAAACCTTCCAGAAAAAAGCCTGGCACACCTGTAATCCTGGAACACACCATCCCCAACACAGTGAGAGACCAGAGGCAGAAATCAATACAGACAGAGTTTTTATAATTAAAAAATTGTGCATTTCGACAAACAGCTGGCGGTTACACCCATCCCTCATCCCCCTTAATGCAGAAAATACATGTCTGGAACCCAGACGTCTGATTTTCTAATGCCACGTGTGATGACCCACTAAGACTGTGCTTGAATTATCTTCCTGCTTTTTTGGCTGCCAGACAAGAGCCCAAAGGCAGGCCCACCCTGCACTCAACTCCAGTTGACCCTAGAGAGAACCAATTCACCTTTCCAAGGCATTATTTTCATGGAAAAACCATCATTTCTATCTTCTGATTGAAAACGCCTCCGAATATCAACATGTGGGACACAAACTGATTTATTTTTATGAAAGAAGTAAACAAAGAAAAATTTCAATGAGGTGTTTTGTTTTTGTTTTTTTTCCAAGATGTCCGCGGGGAAATAAGGCTGTTCCTAGTAAACTGAACGGCACCGTGGCTGGTTGTCTTGTCCAGAGGCCAAGTGACAGTCTGCTCACAAACCAAAATAAACTTTCCTCACCTGGGGAGCACAAGGTTCGGTGCCCAGGCATGGTGCTGATGGTACAGATAAAGCTCTGGATTGCCAAAAATTCCTTTCTTAGCAGAAAGAAAAGATACTCAGGGAGCTTTGGAGTGGCAGGGGAGGCGTCACCCAGGGGTTGTGGGGGATGCAGGACTGATTTCACTCAGGGTCCCCAACCCCACATGTCTGGGACCCCCTTGGTTTGTCCCTACCACACAGACCTGTGGAGGCACAGGAATTATTTGTCTCCTCTGCACCAGCCTAAAACTCCCTGTGGAACCCCGGGTCTGGAAGCCTCCTTGCATCCTCCCAGGCACGTCGGAGTCCCGCTGGATCCCGGTTCCCGACACGTTTCGGAGCAAAGGCGCGAACCCAGCCCGGAGCCTCCCGGGAGAGGCGTCCTGCGGGCTCGGATGCACACACACAGCGACTGACACACACACACACACACAGAGCTCACAGACAGCTACAGGCACATCGACACAGCCACGGCTCCCAGAGCAGTGGGATTGCCCCTCCTGCCCCTCCCCAGGCCTTGGGCTGGCGCTGTGGACACAGCCAGGGCCGCTCAGCCAAGAGCTGCTCCTGCTGGGGCACAGGGTGAGGAGCAGAGTTGGGCTGAGACCGTGGAATGTTTGGGGTTGGACAGGACCATAAAGATCATCTGATTCCAACCCTCCTGCCGTGGGTAGGGACACAATGAGCAGGATTGTTCCACTCTGACAGGGTCAGGAGGGGTGTGGGCATGGGAGGGAGAGCCTGAAGGCATCTATGCTTGATCTGTACTGTCTTGGGTGCCAGGTGTCCCAAAATTGCCACGGCAAGGCCTCTGGAGTCCCCTGCTGGGCAGCGCCAGAGGTCTCTGCCCCCCGTGCCAGGTACAGGCAGCCGTGTGCACTGAAAGGCAAAAAAATACAGCATCCATCTCACATTCTGCTGGGCAGGGAGGGGACCCCCTGTGTGGCTGCAGGTCCAAAGCTCATCACAGAAATTTCTCCCTTTAATTTTAAGTCCCATTTTGAGTTCATTATCCAAAAGTCCCCTTTCTCCTCTTGAAGTTCCTCTCTCTGATGGATGTGTGTTGCTACAGAGGATCCAGGGTTTTGCTGGTGCTGCTGTTGAGGGGGTGTCAGCCTGGGGATTCCTCTGATAAGAGATGTCTCGGATACAACACTTCCTTGTTTGCAGGGTGAGCCGCAGGGTGTCTTGTGGCTGACAACACTATCAGAAACGTGTATTGCACTGGGTATGACTTCCAGGGCACACAGGAGACTTTTGGTCAGCTAGAATCTCTGAATGTGCCCATGGTGAGTCCATAATCTATACCACAGGCAAAATGTAGCCATAGTGCCCTGGACTCTAGGGAGGAATCCAACAAACACATCTTTTCACCTCTTCTTGGGGCTGGTACCATTTAACCCACAGGCCTTTGCTTGTTGGGAGGGCTCCTTCCCACTGGAAATCAACCTCCCACCTGAAACAGCCCCACGGATCCCACGCTTGGAGCAGCAGAGGCTGAGGGCTGGTGCCCAAGGGGACATCCACAGAGGAGAGTGAAATTGTTGCTCCAGCCCAGGAGGAGGGGAAGGGGAATGGAAGAGGGACTTTGCATTGTGGTTGATTTTTGACCCCTCCTTTGATTTTCGAGCACAACCACCCACACCGAGCTGAGTCCCATGGGAGGAAGAGGAGGAGGAGGAGGGACTTGGCAAAGGAGCTGAGCACACCTGTTGGGTCTGGATTCTCTCCAAGCTTCTTCCATGCGGGTCCTGCCTTCCCCAGGAGCACCCCCAGGCCGTGAGCATTCCCAGTGCCCACCTCTACGCTGCCACCAAGACCAGCTGCGGGCTCCCCGTTTGCTCCCGTTCCCTCTGCTCCTCGTTGGCCTCTCCTCACCCAGCCATGAGGCAGAGAGAGCCCTCTCCCTCTTTCTCCCCCATCCTTCCCTCTCCTTCCCCCCGCCCCGTTCAGCACAGCGAGAACCGGCGGGAGTTGATGTTCATCTTGGTGACCCCGATGAGCTTGAGGGGCGTGGAGAGGCTGAAGGAGCTCACGAGGGGGAAGTCGCAGAAGAGGTCGGCGAGCTCGTCCCTCTCCTCCAGCTCGTAGGTGGCATCGTTGAGCATGCGCTGGTGCAGGTGACACGTCTGCTCGATCTTCAGCTTGTTGATGTCGCTGCGCAGCCGCATGAGCTGCCTGGCCAGCTGCTGGTCCTGCAGACGCATTTCTGCCTGGAACAGGGAGGGAAGAGGGATTTTAGCGGCAGATTTGCTGCCTCCCTGCTCGAGGCTGCACCGGATCGTGGGGAACGGAAGGATGTCGAGGTGGTTGGACGCGTCCGGAGAAGGGCGACAAGGCTGGTCTGGAGCACAAACCCTGTGAGGAGCAGCTCAGGGAGCTGGGGGGGCTCAGCCTGGAGAAAAGGAGGCTCAGGGGAGACCTCATCACTCTCCACAACTCCCTGACAGAAGGGTGCAGACAGGTGGGGGTCGGATTCTGCTCACAGGGAACCAGCAACAGGATGAGGGGACACAGCCTTAAGCTGCTCCAGAGGAAGTTCAGGATGGACATCAGGAAAATGTTCTTCACAGAAAGAGTGATTGGGAATGGAATTGACTGCCCAGGGAGGTGGCACAGTCACCATCACTGGAGGTGTTTAAAAAAAGGCTGAATGTGTCATGGTCTGGTTGGCAAGGTGGTGTTAGGTCATAGGTTGGACTCAGTCTCAAAAGTCTTTCCCAATCTAGTTGATTCTGTGAACTCATCTAGAGGTGCTCGATCTGTGACAGAGACAGGGATCTTCCAAGCCAGCAACGTATCCCAAAAAAATACCAGCTCAGGATGGGGAATTTTTAACAATCGAGAAATTCTGTGCCTGCTCGTGTTTTCAGGAGCACCAGGAAATTGGAATTAAAGCTGTGCCAAGGCTGTTGGCTTGGGTATCTGTTAGGCTTCAGAGCCTCCATCTCAACATTAAACAAAGCCCAAATTAATTTTGCTCATAAGGCAGCAGCCACAGGGAGACAGAGCAATTAGAGGTGGAAAGGACCAATTAAAAGAACACCAAATAGCTGATCCCCAAATACTCAGCCTGGGTTTCCAGCCTGCATAAATCAGAGCTGGTCCATGACAGACTCCACCTCCCCTGTGCCTTATTTTATCTCAGTGATTTGAAGTGGCTCTCAGGATGGGACCTCCATGGTTTCCCACAGGACAGAGAACTACAGCCTTCAAGCTAATGATCTAAGTGCTTTGGAGGTAGCTTTTTCTCCCTTGGCACCTGGCTTGGGAAGGTGGAAGATTCAGAAGTAATGAAAGGAAAGAGGTCTTTCATTAAAAAAAAAAAAGAAAATCTAACTCATAATTAGGAAAATTCATTGCCACAGGATGCTGTGGGTAGTGGAGGAAGGAGGTGAACATTTGGTGTGGAAATCAGCTTGGCAAACAGGAGCAGGCAGGGCTGGAAAAGCAGATCAAGACAATTCCCACTTCCCACCCCACTTCCCTCCTCACAAAAAAGCAACAAAACCACAAAAGCTACAAAGAAAAGAAGGTGGGAAAGAAGTCAAACAGGCTCACCAGAAGGGGCTGGAACAGGATGATCTCTGAGGTCCCTTCCAAGTCAGCTGGTTCTTGGACTCTGTGATTCTATGTTTTGGGATAAAGTTCCCTTTCCAGGATTTTAGCAGCATGGATGTGATCAGACCGTACCAGTTTCCCTCCAGGCCCGAAAATGAGCAGCTCAATTTGTGGGTACAGATGTAGCTCTGGGGGAAGGGAGTAAGTTACTCCTGACCTGGTGGCTTGTGCATGAAGATGCAGAAGGGAAGGGAGGAGGCAAAGTTCCCCTTGAGAGACCCCACAGAGACCCCGATATTCCTACATGAGACCTCTCCATGCCTGACACAAGGGCTGCTGCAAGGAGGGTGTGAACCAAAGCAGCCTCTGGTTGCTTTAGCTTGTACCATAATCCCTCCTCCTCCAGGCAACCAGAGAATCCCAGAATGGTTGCGGTTGGCAGAGACCTTAAAGATCATCCAGTTGCATGCCCTGCCATGGGCAGGGACACCTTCCACTATCCCAGGTTGCTCCAAACCCCATCCAGCACTGCCAGAGATGGGAACCTGTGCCAGGGCCTCACCACTCTCACAGGGAAGAATTATTTTCTAATATCTAAATCCCTTCAAACCCAAACCATTCTATGATTCCCTGACACTACAGAGGCATCCTGGAGGACCTTGCCTGGTGCTCCCAGCCAGCAATGACTCCATCTTGGCTGTCTGGAGAGGATTAAGTCACCTTTTTACCAATCTCTGAGTGAATCTCACTCTCCCAGGAAATCTCTCTCAAATTGTTGGCAGGGTCGTGGTCATTCACCTTTATCAAAAAAACCCCACTATTTCCTCTCAGACTTCATAACCTGTGCCCCCAGCAGAGCAATGCCATTTGGCAGGTTTTTATTCTCCCACCTGAGTTACAGTAAAACAAAAATAAATCATTCTGTTGATTTTTTTCCCTGTCTCACAACAAATGCTGACATTTTATCAGGGAGGAGATCACAAGTGTTATTGAAGTGACCTTGGGTCATTCTTTCTTCTTGGTGTATCAAGTTACCTAAGAAATGCCAACAAAGGCTTTCATTGAATATTTGGAAGAATGTGGGATTAAAAAAGCCTGAGCTGCC
>WAAG01084861.1:0-19288 GCA_013390105.1 Tichodroma muraria | reverse complement strand
TCGGCCCCGCCGCCTCCCCTCCCACACCCGGCCACGCCAGGCCCGGCCCGGCCCAGCCAGGCCCCGAGGGCCGCGGCGGAACAGGCTGGGCAGCGCCTGCTACCTCTGCTCCAACCGGGAACCAGAGAAAGGAACTTTCCCGGGCTCTCACTTAAAATGTAAATTCACAAAGGTGTACCTATGCTTTCATTGGTTTTATCAAGTGTCAATAATACACATTGGCCAATCAGGGCCAAATCAACAGAAATCTAGTGCTATTTTTCTTTTTAGGCCACATATTCAAACCTCATAGTCTCATTTAGTTAGTAGTACTTTTATTATTTGTATGTAATAGACAATGTTGACTTTATAAAACCTAATTGACCATATAATATAAAAATTAATAACCCCCTATATTTATTCACTTATTCTGAATTTTTGAAAAAAACCCTAACATATTAAATCATTGACTGGCTAATATGTTTAGACAATTTCTGGTACATAAGATGAATGACTAAGAAACAGCTTGTTTTTCCACTCTGTATTGTTCCACATAGGTATATTCTTACTTAATGGAAAACTTTAAATACATGGACATAAGGAAAGTTGAGTGACAACAAAACTATGTCAGATGATGTGCAAAAGCACTCAATATACAGGTCAGTACTTTGTATTCAACAAAGGTTGCAAGGGACAGGGAAATAGTTCCTACATTTCTGCTGCAGGATAAGTCACTTCCACTTCAACTGCCATGACTTTTAAGATTTCTTCATGTCTCTAAAAATAATTTTATAATACAAATGAAGCTATCACTTTAAAAATAGAAGCAACCTTTTTTGAAATGCAAAATTCTAAAGTGAAAGGTCCTTAATCTGTGTTAGTCACTTCAAGAAGTCACTGAACTCTGACTAGGAGCTGAACCCTAGGATTCATGCTTATGTCAGCGTTACTGATGTCAACTAATACAAGTTTCCAGTAACAAGGAATGTTTTATTAGAAGAGAATTGACCTTTGCTTGAAAAATTAAGACCATCATATTTCTCTCCAGATTTTCAACACATCAAGGACTCAGCAATATAATTATTATTATTTATAATTTTGATACAATGATAGTAATAACTTTCAGGGTCTGGTTATGTTCCACAAACAGTTATTTCTAAAAATATAATTTTCTTTTCAATTACTGGTACACATCCCAGTTCTGACTGATGTTCCAGTATCACAACAAATACTAATATCAGTGGAAGATCTTATTTCTCAACCAACTGCAGAATCAGGGTTCATTAGAACCCTTCAGAATCATTAAAGACATTAAGTCCACCATTTAAGTTATTAATATTGTCTTTTGATATAAACAAATTAAGGCATCAGATTCAAGGGCTGGTGATGACATTGTTGTCTCTTTATTTATTTATCATGCAAATTAACTTCAGTGTTGAAGTTACCCAGGAAACAAGTCCTCATTTTAAGATATGGCCAGGAACCAAGTACCTCTTCTCTTTTGTAATTTTCAAGATAATTCACCATTATCTTCTTCTCCATTTTGTTCATTTGATTTTTCTTATTCTTGGCAGTCTTTCCCAATATATTATTCGTTGTCTGCAGGTGATCCACATTTGATTAATATCTTATTAATCCTGCATGCTCTAATGGCTCATTAAAATCCTTGTCTTCCTGCAGCACTTGGGCAGCAGCATTTTTGAGAAAATTTTGTGTTGTACTCAGAAGGAGATTTGAAATTATCTATCTTGCTTTCTCTTTGACAAATATTAATGATATCCAAGGAAGGGAAAGGTAAGGGCAATTGGGAGAGGGAAGAGGAAAAGAAAAGGCAAAGGACCATACATTATATAATTCCATATACAAAGGTCATGTGTATAGCATATCTACATATCAGTCATTCTTAGGATGAATAATTTCAGGGGTGCTTCAGTAATCTACATTGTGGACTCAAAATCAGGAAATAGACTGGGAACATGAAATCCTAAGTGTTAGCGAAAAGAATTTGAAGTTCCAAAACAAATCAAACCAAAGGTCTGCTTAGCTCAGTATTCTTTGTATGACCTAATGTTGTGCCCATTTTTTTAGACAAGCATGAAAGCAAGGCCAAGTGAAGTTTAAGACTTCTTTTGGTATACCCTTTGTTCACTAGCCAAATTTTGTGACCTGAAAATTGCACTCAGCCAACATCAATTTGTTGTGATCAATACAACTTCTTAATTCAATAAGTTTAAAACTACTTTGAATCAATTTATATTGCTGGTATCTAAAAGATCTTTTGGTGAAGAGCTTCACCAGTTTTATTAAGTTTTATTAAGAAAATAAAACTAAAAAAAATATTCAGTTTTATTAAGAATTGTATCCAAATGTGTTCTATTTTTATTTAATTCTGTTACTGAATTATTTCATTGAACTACATGAATAGAATAGAATAGAATAGAATAGAATAGAATAGAATAGAATAGAATAATTTCACTTGGAAGAAACTTAGAATGATGATTTAGTCTAACTGCCTGACCAATTCAGGGCTCACTAAAGTCAAAGCACGTTATCAAAAGCATACTCCAAATGCCTTTTAAAGACTGACAGGCTTGGGACATTGTTCACCTCTCTAGGAAGCCTGTTCCAGTGTTTGACCACCTCAGTCAATCTCAGTAAAAAAATGCTTCCTAATGTCCAGATTAAGTCCCCCCTGGTGAAGTTTTGAACCATTTCCACGCTTCTCTGGATAACAGAGAGAAGAGAGCAGCACCTCTCTCCACATCCCCTCCTCAGGAAACAGTAAGGTCATCCCCCAGCCTTCTTTTCTCTAAACTAGACAAATCCACAGTCCTCAACTGCTCCTCACAGGACATTCCTTTGAGCCCTATCACCTGCTTTGTTGATCTCCTCTGGACATGTTCTAGGACCCTCACATCCTTCTCAAACTGTGGGGGCCAGAAGTGCACAGAGCACTCAGGCTGAGGCTGCACCAACACTGAATACAGAGGAATGATTTTCTCTTCTGACTGGCTGGGGATGCTGAGTTTGATACATTCCAGGATGGGATTTGCCTGCTGTCAGACTACACTCCCATATCCCTTTCTGTAGAGCTGCTCTCCAGCCACTCACCTCACAGTTTATATTTGTGCTGGGCATTACTCTGTCCTAAATGCAGGACGCAGCATTTTGATTTTTTTAAATTTCATCCCATTAATCATTTCCCAATACTCCAACCAATCTAGATCCCACAGACTCATTTTCCTCATCAGGTCTGAGGGATCCCATCAGGCCCCAACATGTTTTGTCTCTTGAAGGCTCTTCTGTGGTTTAGAAATCCAAATTTTTGGCACACACTCTGGTTCTGTTTTCAGGTAATGGCATAATAGTCTCACCTATGTCTACCACGGCCTTCCCCCCATTTCTGTGAGGATTGAAGACAGCATTACCTATGTTCCCAAATGTTTTAGTACTATTCTCAGGGCTCTGAAGTTCCTTTTGATTAACCTCAGACTTTCAGCTGTAATATAATTTGTATACATGTGAAAGAGTTTGCATTCTGAAAAAACCAAAATTATTCCTCACACCACTTATGTGTACCACAAGTTTTTTCGCAGTTCTCTGTTCTACTTTCCAAGCTAAAAAAAAAAATCTTCTTTAACCTTTCATGCATGTGATTATTCAGCTTAGGGAATTCAACAGTGAATTTTCTGTTCCATTCTTAATATTTAATTCTTTACATAACCTGGTAAATTAAGCTAGGGGTGACAGGAGCTAATCATCCCATACTTCTTATTCAGAATGCTTGAACAGCAGAATACAAAATGGCCTGTGCCATATTTCAGCCTTGTGTCTTAATTGCTGAGTTAGTTATTTGTTATCTGTGTATTTAAGTAATCATAGAATGGTTTGGGTTGAGAGGGACCTTAAAGATCATCCAGTTCCAACTCCCTTGTCATGGGCAGGGACACCTTCCACTAGACCAAGTTACTCAGAGCCCAATCCAGTCTGGTCTTGAACACCTCCAAGGAAGGGGTGATGAGGAGTCTCCAACCTTTATGAGCAACCCATTCCAATGTCTCACCAATCTCACAGTAAAGAATTTCTTCCTAACATCTAATCTAAAGCTATTCTCTTTCAGTTTAAAGACAGTGTCCCTTGTATGCCACTGCACATCCTCTTAAAAAGTCTGTCCCCATCTTCCTTTTCAAAGGAAATTTAGGAACTGAAAGACAAAAAAGAATTCTCCATGAAACCTTGTAGTTTCCAGGTGGAACAGCCCCAGTTCTCTCATCCTGTTTCCCTAAGTGATCCATCTCTCAGGACTCTTTCCAAAAGGTCTTTCTTGTGTTAGGAGCCTGGTTTTGGTAGCGGGTGGGCTACAGGGATGGCTCCTTTTAGAAGCTGCCAGAAGCTCCCCCATGTCCAACAAAGCCAATGCCAGCTGACTCCAGGATAGACCCACCATTGGCCAAGGCTGAGACAATCAGGATTTACAGTAATGACTTTGTGATATTTAAGGAAAAAAAAAATCTTTTGGGGTATATGTAATTGTGGCCAGGGAAGAGCAGAGTGAAAACATGTGAGAGAAAAAACTCTGCAGACACCAAGGCCAGTAGAGCAGGAGGGGAAGGAGGTGCTCCAAGTGCCAGAGCAGAGATTTCCCTGCAGCCTGTGGTGCAGATCATGGTGAAGCAGCTGTGCCCCTGCAGCCCATGGAAGACCATGAGCATGCTGAGGTCCACCCACAGCCCATGGAGGACAACCACACTGGAGCAGGTAAATGCTGCATGAATTCCATGTGAACCCATGGGAAACCCATGATAGAGCAGGCTCCTGCTGGGACCTGCAGACCCATGGAGAGAGGAACCCATGTTGGAGTAGGTTTCCTGTGAGGGGACACACGCTGGAGCAGGCTGTGCCTGAAGGACTGCATGCTGTGGAGGTGTGACCCATATTGCAGCAGTTTATGGAGAACTGTTGCCTGTGGGATAGACTCATGCTGAAGAAGTTCCTGAATTGTCTTCCATGGGAAAGACCCCACAGTGGAGCAAGGGAAGGACTCCCTGAGCAGTGGCAGCAATGTGTGATGAAGTGAACATAGCCCGCATTCCCCATTTCCCTGCAATACTGGGGGTGGGGGGGATAAGATAAAGATGGAAAGGAGGGAGATAAGGGAGGAAAAAGTGTTTTTAAGATTCAGTTTTACTTCTCATTATCCTGCTCTGATTTTGTTTGTAATAGTATCAGTTCAAATCCCTGAGTCAAGTCTGTTTTGCCTGTACTGATATTCAGTGAGTGATATTTCTCTGTCCTTATCTCAACTTGCAGACTTATTGTTATATTTTCTCTCTTCTGTCCTGTTGCAGAGCAGAGTGACAGACTGGCTCTGGTGGGTGCCTGGCATCCAGCATATGGCAACTACCACAGGGTCCACACAACTCCAAGTGGGGTCTCACAAGGGCAAGAGGGACAGAATCATGTCCCTTGACCTGCTGGCCATGCTTCTGATACAGGGCAAGATGTGATTGGCCTTCTGGGTTTCAAGCACCCATTACCAAGCCATGTTGAGTTTTCATCCACAAACACCCTGAAGTCTTTTTCCCCAGGACTAGTCATGATCCGTTCTTGGCCCAGACTGTGTTTGTCCTTGTGACTGCCCTGGCCCATGTACAGGACCTTGCAATTAACCTTGTTAAACTGTATAAGGTCCACACATGCCCACCTCTCAGGCCTGTCGAGGTCCCTCTCAAGACTGTCAAGTTCCTTCTGGATGGCACCCATTCCCTCTGTGCACCACAGAGCTTGGTGTCATTGGAAAACTTGCTGAGGTTGCATTCATGGACACTGTCCATGTTGCCAACAAAGATGTTAAAAAATGCTCATCCCAAAACTGACCCCTAAGGAACACCCCTCACTGGTCTCCATTTGGCCATGGAACCGTTGTGTACAAACATCCAGCCAATTGTTTATCCACCTATTGGTCCATCCATCAAACCCATGTCTCTCCGGTTTAGAGACAAGGATGTCATGTGGGACAATGTCAAATGCTTTGCACAACTCCAAGTAGATGATGTCAATTGCCCTTCCCTTGTCCACCACTGCAGTAACCCCAAATCTGTTAGGCCTTACTTGCCCCTGGTGAAGCCATGTTGACTGTCAGCAATCAACTAGTTATTTTCCATGTGCCTTAGCACAGTTTCCAGGAGCAGCTATGGCATGATCTTGCCAGGTGCTGAGACCTGTAGCTACCTGGGTCCTCCTTATTTCCTTTTTTAAATAATATTTCTAGGGAAAATATGGTTTAAATATAAATAAAATATAAAATATAAAGTGTTTTGCTAAAACTTGATTCTACGTGAACACTGACATCTTTGATGAAAAGTTAAAAAAAATATTTTCTCACATTTAATTTCATTACAAATATTTGCATAGTGAATTATAATCTAATTTAGGTCACTGCTTTCAAACAACTCAAAATTATAAAAGACCAGAAAAATAATTTAAGGTCAACCTGTGCTCATTCTAGTTCTCTAGCTTCTGCCCAGGTCATATGGCTGGGAGTCTGATCTCTACATGCTAATCCAAAATCTTGTAGGAGTTAATGAAATCTGATCGCTACATATTATTTTAATGTTTTAGTGGGTGTGATATGCAACTCATATAATTGATATCTGTATCAAATAAACCCTGTCACAGACAGTCAGAATGATTTATCTTTGACAAATGTCCCACTTACATGTTCTCAACTTGTCTTTTGTACTGAAGAATATTTTGATATTTGAAGCAGTATGTTTTGATTGTATTAGTCTGACTGTAGTCATAACCTACAGAATTGTCATTTCACTGTTCTTTCCTGATCTGAAGTGTTTAACAATGTGATTACAGACTGGTGTTTGATTCTGTTTTTATAGCGAGAGAAATCCAGTTGCCTAACGGATAAGTAAACAGTTTTAAGTATTTGTGGCAATTTTTCTGCATAGAATATTTGAAATTTTAAGGATTTTATATTTTGAAATATGAAATACTCTTATTTCTTAGAATAAGAAATCTTAGAATAAGAAAGAGAATAATCACCTGGTGGAAACTCTGACACATTTGTATCTTCTTAAATACATAAGTAGATAAAAACCTCTTTCCTTGAAACAGTATTACATCAGCAGTCTTAACCATGCTGTGAGTCTTATCTGTCTGGCAGAGCAGCATTACATTTAATATTATTGGTAATTCTGATTGACTAAGACAAATAATTTATCAGAAGATATTTGCATCTTCAGTCTTGACAGTATTTTACTCAGTCATTACAGTGTCAAATATTCCTTGAGTCATTTATTGACACCCCTAAATTTTGATGGCTGGGTAACATGTCAGCCTCGTATGCTACACATCTGAACTCCCACTGTAGCTCATAGGCTCAGTACTGTCCCTAACTATGGAGGCTGCAGATGATGAAAGCTGGAGGCTGACATAGCTCATTAGAAAGCAAAACCTAAAGCTTAATCTGAAATAAGACTTGAATCTGTTACCTAAACATAAACACCTAGTGGTTATGAGACATGCTGGGATCATTTATGGTCTGAGGCAGAGGTTTATGCACAGATGTGTGGCCTACCTTCCAGCTCCAGGAAGGTGTTGATTGGTATTGCCCACATATTGATAATCAAATTGTGCTTCAGCTGGCTGGTCCAAAGCAGTCTCTAGAATCAACTAACTATTTTGACCAGGACCTCAATTCAGTTGCTTAAACAGTGATTATAGTGAGATATTAAATATCAAACACACTACACATATGGGTTCGATTTATGTGTCTGTATTTTGAAGCAATTCTTTCCACATTAATTTGGGGAGGAGTAGCTGATTCTTCACTAGATTTCGTTTTCTGACTGGAGGTACATCAATTTCCAACTGCTGGCATGTAGAGTTTTGGGAGTAAAAAGCTGGAGAAATGGTTTGTAGTGCCACCATATGGGTCCTACTGGATATAAGAATCTCAGAGTTAGTTGCTGAAATTAACGTTCAGGCTGAGAACTGAGTAAGATGGAAATGCCATGAATGGCTCTGTGCCTTGTCTTTCCTTAGAGGAACAGAAGTTGAACTAGATGAAGCCTGAAGATCATTTACTGGACTGAGCTGTCACAAGAAGTATTTGTGGTGTAGCAGACATCTTAGAGTAAAAAAACACTAAAGGGAAAAAAATCTGAAATTTCAATAGAAAATGGTTGTTTGTTTTTCTAAGCTTTAGGAGAACTGAACTAAGTATGCTTAGTTGAAGATGGAAAGGCATTTATTAATTTGCACTTTTGACTGTTCATACTGCAGAATTATTTGCTCTGTTTTAGAGCAAACTTGCTTTAAACCACTCCAACTTGCACTCAGTGATGAAACATGAATATTGCTTGGGAGATTTTCAGCATGAATCAATCCCAAAGAGCAAACAGCACAAGTCTGAGCCAGGTTTGCCTCCATCCAGCTCTCACAGAAGAGTTTATACATCCAAATGCTCCACCTGTTTTCCTGACATTCCACAAAGCACACTACAGGCACTGTACTTTCACACTATAAAACCTTTAACATGGAGTTAACATTGCTTCAAATAATTTGAGCAGAGGAAAATATATCTAAACCATTTACATTTTATGTGGGGGTCACAAAGACCTCAGTATAATTTCTGTGTTTTGAATTCAACCACTTATCTGAAAAGGTAACCAGACCTAAACAGGAAGACTGTAAGTCAGCCCACACAATTTGGTCTGGAGCCAAAGTTACCCTATACCTCTTTCCAGTTTAGGATGCAAGTTTTAGAACTAAATTCATTCTTATGTTTTATTTGTTTGACTATACAATTTTTAATCAAGCTTTTAGGCACAATAATCTTTTTTCTATCCAATTTACTTAAAATAAATGTTCAGAGAAGCTAGCAAAAGGGAGTCCATTGTCACTGAATTATTTTCTGCATTCAGAGAACAATGAATTTCCAATTGCATAAATAAGACAACTTTTCAAGGTTTATCATGCAAAATAGGGATGTCTTTATTACAGTGAACAGTTTGGAGTCACTATATTCACATTTGTTGATAACTTTTTCTTACTCTGATTTCCTCTTCAGTGCTGGTGTATTTATTATCACCCCACCTCCTGGAGTCAAATCTTCATGTTTGAAAGTCAAGGAATACTTAAATAATTTATTTTAGGAAGGAATAATGCACGACGACCTGTATTCAAAACTGAAGGTGTTACATATACTATTTATGTTTCTTACCCATTTTGTTAAAAATTGTTTAAGCTAACACAAAGAAAATATAAAACAGTCTTGACAGCAAACAATTTAAAGCTAGAGTGGCTATTCATATATTAGTGCATATCTGCTAATATTCTTACTCAGAGCATGGAATTTATCTCACCATCCGTCAATCCAAAATTTGGTTTAAGTTTGTAGTTTACTATTTATTTATTGACAAGTGAGAAAAAAGGCAGTTCCAGGGGATGACATTTGAACAAAATGAAGACAGCTGAGATTAACCATGGCGTTTAAAATACATATGCTTTCTTTTTTACCCTTATTTTTTTCTGTTTTCTGCTTAAACTAAGAAACCTCCCTCATACCCAGGCAAATTGGTAATATTCACTACTATTCACTTCAGTCCATAATGAGAGACTGGCAAAAATTGCAATGATTCAACAGTGAGATAACTCACCTTTTTTGTACTGAAAAATCAAACTGTGAAAAAAAAACCCTCCTATGTATTTCAGTCCAGACATGGAAATCATCAAGAGAATCCACTTACCTAAAGAATAAAAACTCGAGATGGACAGCCAAACTCAAAGCTGCTAATTGAACATAGCTACAGATAGACATCTGAGTGGAAAAGGACCAGTCTTCTTGGAAATAATGATTTTAGAAGACAGATTTTGTAAAGGCCACAGTATTTGCTTTGGTTCTGGATAAGAACGCCCATCTACTTGGGTAGAACTGTAGTATTTCTAAATAACGAGCAGCAGGGTCTGCTGAGCAGCTGCTGGAGCTCGTAGTGGCTATTTCCCACCATCCACAGCAGTGGGCACAGCCTGGCACATGCCACAGACACCAGCGCCAGCTCCTCCGCCCCACTGCTGAAGCTGAACTCAGAGAAGGCAAAATAATCTTCATCTCTGAGTAAAAAGTCTCTGTAGACAACACTCATTTTAATTATTTTTCTACTGAGCTACTGAGTCTATTGTTTTAGCTTCCAACAGAGTTCTTAAAATAAAAATAATTCATCTGATTTAAAGCAATTTTTTTTAGCTGTTGAAGTCACTGTGTTCTACTGCACCTTTTATGACCAGATTGCAGTCTGTTCTCTGCAGAGTATGTAGAGAGAGTAAAAATGTATTGGTTTGGGGGTTTTAGTTTAGGTTGAATTGTTCTCTTTAATTTAGGGTTTATTTTGCTGGCTTTTTTTTACTGGAGGTATAGAAAGCTTCTGGTTTCACCATGAAACAAGTGAAAAAGAGAAATAAATACTCTACTACTACATGCTAAAACTGTATTTGAACAGTAGACTACAATGTACATTTTCATGTCATTGTCTTATTTTTATTATCTATAAAATGTTTATTGGAACAAAGAAGTCTTTACTGATGTAAGAATTTTTCATGTGACAATTCACTCCTTAATACATTCTTTGTTTAAAATGAGTTTCAGTGGTTGGAGGAAAGATATGATAAATTTTAACACCTTTTTTTTTTCCTTTTTTTTAAACTGGTTTGTTTGGCTGTTTTTTTTCTGCTTTGTAAGTGTCGTGGTTTCAGTCTGAAACCATTCAGAAATATTAATTTGGGTTGCCAATTTAAAATTCTGTAATCAAGAGAAAAGCAGGCTTAAACTTGAAAAGAACAGACTTTATTAACTAACACAAAAAGAAAGGAAAAAAAAAGAATTAGAATGAAACCTTTAAAACATTCTTCTTCTAGCCTCTATTGCCAAAATTTCTTTCATTCTTACTGACAACATACAGAAATCACATTCAGAACTTTCAGTCAGTTTTTCTCAGTTCTAGAACAGTCTTTCTTCAACTCTTTTAGGGATTGGAGCATCTGTCTTTTGCTATGAAAAAAAATAACAAAACAAAATAAATATTTCATGATAACAACCGCCCGGAACATTTGTATCATGAAATTCCTCCCATGTTTACAGCTCTTTCAGAGCTGTGCTTCTGGGCCATAATCAATATATGGGGTTTATTTTTTAAAGACAAACTGTTCAAAAACAAAAGTTCTTCTTTATCTTCTTCTCGAGGGCAGAATCTTCACTTCTCTGTTTAAACTTCTCAGCAATTACAGCTACTTTAATACTGGCTTATTTAATACTTCATTCTCCTGTTCAGGTCTACAGTTTGAACTTTTTTATCTCCCCATGCTTCTTTATGGTTTAAAGGAAAATGTCTCATTATATTATAGTCTATCACCATAGCTTATAAGAAATTTTAATGTAGAAAATAAAACAACTCCTTATCTTCCTTTCATTTAAGACATCATTTTCTTTTTCCTGACTGTGAATATCTTTATGTGGTCTCTTTATGTGTCTTCACTCTGGCTTTTCTGTCACTCAAAAGAGGACAGAAGTTTTCTAGTTTCATCTGAATATTTAAGGAGCTCACAAAGACAGCAGTCATACTAAAACAGTTAAATAATACTATTTTAGGCCGTGCTGGGGCTGTAGGCATCTCTCTCTCTCGGAATTTTGAAACTACAGAGCCGCTCCCGGCTTCAGCCACTGACCAGAGTCTTGTGGCTGAAGAGAGGAGCCTGATGAACTCCTCTTTCCATCCCTTGGTCTCATCAGAGCAGAAACAGTCCCGGAGTAAACTCCGTTAGGGCGGCCCGATCCTGCCAGGGCCACCCCCTCTGGTCTCAGCAGTATGATGTCTTGTGGCTCCAGGACAGCTCTGAGAAATTCCCTCAGCGGCCGCACTGGTGAGAAAAGCAGCTCGAATTCTGTCGGCCAAATCTCAGAGCCATGGCTCGGCCCCGTGGCCTCCCCTCCCCCGCCCGGCCACGCCAGGCCCGGCCCGGCCCAGCCAGGCCCCGAGGGCCTCAGCAGAGGGGCCAGGCAGCGGCTGTTACCATTGCTCCAACTGGGAACCAGAAGAAAGAGCTTTCTCAAATTCTCACTTAAAATGTGTATTCACAAAGGCATACCCATGCCTTTCATTTGTTTTATCAAGTGTCAATATTACACATTGGTTAATCAGGGCTAAAGTACAACAATAAGTTATTCTTTTTCTTTACATTAACCCATGGAAGTATATCTCATATGTTTCATTCTACATCAGTTTAAGAGACTGACCCTCAGATTATGTGCAAAAACAAATAATTAGATTTTTTTTTTCTTTAATGGCTGTACCATTTGCTTTTGACCATAACAATTTACTTTAGAAACTATCCCTGAATTGTCACTCTTATAATACTATTGAATGACTACAAAAGAAATCTGACTTCTCACTAACACTTTTTATCTAACTTTCCAATGCAATTCATAAAGTTAACTTGCAATTCTATGAAGCATTTGAAATTGAGGAAATGTCAGCATTTGGAGGATTTTAAGATAGGTGAGCTACAACAAATCTCTTGCACATTTTCACTGCCTTGTATTCAGACCAATTCTTCTTGAACTTGAACTAAGAGATGTTGGAGAAGAAGGGAAGAGAAAGGATAAGAAAGGATGCAGCTTTCATAAATGCAAAGTCTGATTCACTAATAGGAAACAGTAGTGAAGAGTTTTGTTCTGTTTTGTTTTCTATAACTTATAAATCATTAAGTGAAATGACATCATACTCTATATTTTAAATGCCCATCTAGATATGTGATTTCACTATGTATAAAACATTTAATAATTTTTAAATGCTATAATAAAATTGACCTTAGTCCAGTGACTGCATATTAGAACATTTGCATGTCTTGACACCACTTTAGAGATTTTCTGTAAATCCATATGCAATTTCATTAAATTCAGAAGTAATGTATAACAGTTGCATGGTAACAATTTTTTAAAAGACAGAGGTTGTTTCATACTAAAGTGAGATAAAAAGATATCAGTTTCTTTTCTAATGGTGATGTGAATGTGATTACATTCAAGAACATCCTTTCAATGATTAAGTTGTACATTTTACTAATCTTCAGAAAGCTGAAGATTTAAAACTATTATTCCAAATTATTCTTGCCTAATGTGATATAATGCTGATAAAAAGTATCAGTAAATTTCCCATAATTTCTGATCATCAGAAGTTGTAACACTTTCCTATCAATTCATTATTGATTGCACCTTTAGATTTCAATATTTCAAACAATCAAAAAGAGATTTTTCATAGTTTATTTTCTCAGTTGTCTTGCTAACAATGTGTTTGCTACCAATTAACTCTTTTGAAATGTCATTCTCATCCAGAATGTGACCTTGAGGTTGGGAGAATCTAGGATGCTGTAGTAGGAGAAAGCAGCACGGCTCAGAGCAGAGAAGAAGAAAAGGTCATTATATTCTAGCACATAGTTTAGAATTCACTGCAATATTACAGCACCCTGTTAGAGTAGTTCTGTTTGGAACATGACCAAAACCTAAGTTTTAATTCAAAACAAGCAGTTTAATTTTGATCATGTTCCAAGCTAAATTACATTAGTAGAGTATTGTAAATAAAGCAGTTTTAATGGAGGAATGAAAATATGACAGCTTTTGCTCTGCCCCTCTCTCCATTACATCATTGGCTCTTCTGTAGTATTGAAAAGCTGGAGTGAAACTGAGCTCTTCAGGATGCCAACTTCATGATCTCTTCTGCTTAAAGTTCAAAAGAACATTCTGGCAAGTGAATGAGTGTTAGCATGTCAGAGAAATGTTAAAAACAACAATGATAAGAGAGTGGGGAAGAGCAGCATGACAATGTGACACTGACAGTCTTCATTAGGCTGAATCCTCAGTAGATTTCAAGGGCTGAACTACAAGATTCATGAATTTGGCCATATGCCTTGAATTTCTCATTGCATTTATTTATAAAATCAGTCCTTTAGCACAGTGTATATATGTTGGAACAGTCTGCTAGACTGAATTGGACTTCTGCATCAATAATTCTTAAACTGTTTTCAAAATACGATCCTCACTGAGGGGAAGTGCATCTGCTTATGTGACAAGTAGGTCTATACAATCTAACTGGGGGATATTTCTTCCGTCTGAAAAACAAATCAAAGTACAAATGTCATCTTAGGTAAATACTAATAAACTTTCTATAATACATAATTACACACTTGTGTCTCTATATGCCATGTTTCATATAAATTTAGATAATCATAAATTGAAAATATTTCTTTTGTTTAATTTTTTTTTTGTTTTAATAGCAATGTATTTAGAGTTCCTCCAACTAGAAATATCTGCAATGCAGTTGGGATATTTCCACAGCTAGGATGATTCATGCAAGATAGTCTTCAGCCAGATAGCTTGAATATTGTGGCTGGAAAAGAAGTCCAATCAATGTGGATCCAAGGATCAAAGTGATGAACTGATTTATTATCAACATATAGTTAACCAACCATCAGTGAACTATAAATTTAGGATAAATATCAACAATGCAAGGGATATACCACATTATCAGACAAAATATTATACACATAAATAAATACCACAAAGTTCTAGTACTTGAAGGATTGCTACAAATGAAATGGAAAGTCCTTTTACAAGGTGTCACATGAAACAGATGGGGGTTGATGGGTAAAAGTTACTCCTGGGAAGATTTCTGAAGAACACAAAGTAGATTTTTAACAAGAGAACAATCAGCCATTCGAATTATCTCCTCAGATCAATTCCACATCAGTGGACACATTTTTAAGATCCATCTGGACAGGGTGCTGGGCCATCTTGTCTAGAACCCTCTTTTGTCAAGAAAAGTTGGCTCGGATGATCCCTGAGGTCCTTCTGTGACAGACTGAAATGATTAATGGCTTAAACATCAGATCAGCAGAGGACTTTTGTCCACTGTAGCAAATGGTGCAAAGAAGCAGTTGTTCATCTGAGACTCCTTCAAGTCTACCCCTCCCCAAATATGACTACTAACTGGAATTTGGTCTGTGACAGAACCTGAGATACGATAAAGGTGATGCTATTGTCCAATTATCCCCGACCGCCACCTGAGGCTACAAGCTGGTGTTGTACAGGTTAAGGGAAGAGGCTGATAAGAGACAGATCCTGCAAGGCAGGATAATGCTTTTTATTATGCCAAAGTCCTTATACAAATGGCTCAGCTATGAAAACTCCCCTGTGTTTTCCAAGCTGTAAAAAATCCTGGAGAATTAACAGGATGTTGACATGAGAGGCAGCTGTAGCATATTGGGAGGTGTCATGAACAGCTCCCAAAGTGGTCCATCAGCATTACATCAGCATGCAATTCCCTGCCCCAGGAGGGGTACCTAGGTGTTTCACCTGAACCTGAGCTAATAAAATGCATGAAACCATGGTCTTTTGTGGACTTCTCTCACCACTTGGCAGATCCAGCCTGTTGACACCACTTCAACAAACAGACATTAATACTGCAACAACCAAGACTGGTTGCAAGGTGCACAGGTGGTGACATCTTTCTACTTTTCCCCTTTCCTTCATTTTCCTTATACATTTTCTTCAGTATTACTTTTACACTTCTATATTACTTTAGATTGCCCTTTCTCACACATTTATGCCACCTTCTTGGAATTCTGTTTAGTTTGGTTTAAAGAAAAGAATTTCTAACAAGGACACTATGCTTTGTATCAGCACTTGTGAGACATGAAAATATAGGGCTAAAAGCCCCTGGAGAGTCTTCAAGAGGCAGGCTCAAGAGAGGGTTACCAGGGCAACTGTTCTCCTATTGGATATACATGCTACATATACTAACTAATTTGTATAATAAAAATTATAGAAATTCAATCCTGAGTGTGTGCATAGCTACATTTGTGTGCCTGCAACCTCTCATTAAAGAACTGCTCTTTATATTACCACTTTAACATTTTTTGGAAAGTCTTTCAGTTCTAGGCAACAGGCTACCCTCACCGTCTGGGGTGGCTTGTAACAACTTTTCAATCCTGTATTCTATGTTTGCTACATCCCCTTTTAATATTAAATCTTAAGCAGGTGCTTCCCCATAGCCATAGTCCATGACAGGGGTTGCAGGCCCCTCCTCTTCTGGGCATGTGGAATCCCTCCTGCTCCAGGAGACCTGAGTGCCCTGGCTGCCCTTCCAGGGATGGGTAATAGCCCAAGGAGATGAGTTCGCATCCCTAGGGTGCAGATGCTGGAGTATTCCCATGGTGGATGTGAGTGAGATGTGACAGCAGCTGGGGATGCCTGTAATGTGTCCATGCTGAAAAGCCCAGGAGGAGCCCACAGTGCTGAGAGGCCACATGTGGCAGGGTCATATTTCCTGTTCCTGTCTTCTCCCACCTGTTATGAATCCATGTGTTTTGTTTGGTTTTGCTGATTCCTGTTTCAAAAATCTCTGTAACTCCTTGGATATTTTTTAGTACAATCATTTTCCTCTTTAGCATTATCAATCTGAGATGGAAAGCCCTCTCAGGTAGCTTGGTGTCCCACTCACACACATGGTAATACACATTCCTGTTCTGCTGTCTGCTTTTCCAGATGTACCATGCAGACCATGGTGAAACCACCCCACCATGAAGCTCAGCATGAAACCTATCCAAGAATCAGAATAAGTGCTGGGTGGGCTGAGTACCTTTTATTAATCAGCATATCAGAAACATTTCACACCAGAGGTTTTAATCTTCAAGGCACTTGATTCCACTTACCTGAAATAATTTGGCTTGCAATTCCACCTTAACCTTCAAGCCCTACTGTAACACAGAAGACTAATAGTCATATGAAAGCAAAGCTCATGCAGGGAATTTATTGTGGCCGAAATGGATAATGCATATGGAAGCCATGAATGAGATCAGGTGAAGATTTTCCTTTCAAAAGAAATTTTGAATTGCTGTTACATTTTGTATGTTTTATAACTTAACTCTAGTCTATAGTACACTACTGACTTCAAGAATAGTGTAACCAGTGCAGTGGGAGTAGGGAACTGATTGTCCTGCTGTACTTGGCACTGGTGAGGCCACACCTCAAATTCTCTGTTCAGTTTTGAGACTATCACTTCAAGAAAGACATTGAAGTGCTGGAGCATGTCCAGAGAAGGGCAGAAAAACTGATGAAGTGTCTGAAGCAAACTTTATGACAAGTGGTTTAGGAAGCTGGGATTGTTTAGTCTAGAGAAGAGGAGATTCAGGGGGGACCTCATTGCTGTCTACAACCACCTGAGGGGAGGCTGTAGTGAGGTGGGAGTCAGGGTCTTCTGCCATGTCTCAAGCGAAAAGGTGAGAGGAAATGGCCCTAAGGTGCACAAAAAGCTGTTCAGATTAGATATAAGATTTTTTTTTCACTGAAAGAGAGGTCAAGCACTGGAACAAGTTGTCCAGGGACACGGTAGAGTATTTTTCTCTGGAAATGTTCAAATGGCATCTATATGTAGCATCTGGGGATATGGTTGAGGTGATATGGTGATTATGGTGATGCTAGGTTGACAGTTGGACAAGATGATCATGAAGGTCTCTTCCAACCTTGGTCATTCTGTGGCTCTGTGAAATGATCACCCAGCTCAAGTTGTTTGCACAGATAAATAATGATATACATACCCACCACTTTGTTAAAATTAATGTGCCCAACTGTATAAAGCTGGCATACATATGTATACCCCTCAATAAATGTACAAAGAGAGTATTAAAGTATCATACAAAGAATGAGGAAAATATGAAACATGGAGTATTGAACCTAAGAACTACTCACACTTACACTCCTCAGTAATAAAAAATGGATCACATAAGAACATCCATCTGAACCTAAATCTAGATGAAGTGTTAGAAAGCACAGAACGCAGACTGTTCCTACATTTGTTTAAAACCTTACCAGTAAGAAAATTGGACTGCTTTTCCATTCTGATTGAAAAAATGAAAGTGTAACAGTATGGACTGTCAGGGAAGCCTGGTGTGTTCAGGTCACACGGTAACTTTTGTCTCCTTTCTATCTGTAAACAGAAAGTAGGACAAATTAAGCCTCAGTCAATTTGTCTCATTTCACATTGAACATCGTTATAACAAAATCTAGTTTTGTACTCAACCAGTTATTGGTAGGCTATATAAAATCATAGAGTCATTTAGATTGGATAAAACCTCTAAGATAATTCTAAGTTCGTCCAGTACCACCAAGTCTTAAGCTTTAATACCTACAACACCAGCATTCTACAACTGCAAAAGTAGGTAATGTTAACTGGAATAAATCATTGGAACAAACCAACAAACTCATGCAGATGAAAAGTATTGCACATACTTACCTGATATGTTGGTTCTGTTTATTACCCGGAATTCACCTTTGCTTCATGGCCCACTTTTAAAGTAGATAAAAGATGTACTTTATTAATAGCTTATATTAAATGCTGGTAAAATACAGCCCTTAGCCACTGTAGAGTCATTAGAATTGATAAGGTCATCCCATCATTAAATGTAGTGGCAAAACCAGGCCACAAGTAGCAAGTCTTTTGTAATGAATCTTAGCTATTATCATATATTCACACTTAAGGGTCTTTTAGAAGTGTTATTGCTTAGATGCCTGTCCTATTCACTTCTTTTCTCATTGGGTGCCAAGGATATAGGGCTTCATCTGCACATTTAAACAAGGTAAAATAAAAAGAACACTGCTCCACTGTGTGATCATTTAAAAAACAAGTGTATGTAGAGTGTTTGCCTTTTAAAAAATCTTTCCCTGTCACAAATACAGATTCTTCATACAGAAACTACAGTCTACAGTTATAGCATAAATAAATAAATGAATAAAAATTTTACTCAAGTAAAATTTCATATTGTTTTTTGCAAATTTCACTTAGTAACTGCCATGTCAAGAAGGTTCAACATATCTGGCTTTTATTTCTAGACTTGATACAGGCAAAAAGTAGAATTCTAACCATATTCAAGACAGAGATACATATTCCTCTTCCATAAGTTCATTACCAGACTTAAGGAAAATCTCAAGATGGCAAGGTCTCAAGCAGTGTGTGGAAATAGTCAGTTTACCATATGGTAAGTGAACTTTATGAAAACCAATTTTTCTACTTGGTCAAAGATCTTCTACCAATTGTAAAATAAAGAGGTTTAAACCTGAGTAAAATTTTATATGGAAATTCTCATCATTTGCTATTTCATCTTCAAATTTTTTCAGCCTTCCAAACATGCAGACAGAATTGTGCAGAGGTTTTGCTCTTCTTTCACAGCTACAGAGTTTTATGTCCCTTGT
>WAAG01084860.1:198115-216487 GCA_013390105.1 Tichodroma muraria | reverse complement strand
GCCTTTTCACCCTCACAGGGAAAAATCTCTTCTTAAATTAAATGCATATCTAACTTAAATTTCCCCTTTTTCAGTTTGAACACATTTCCCCTTGATCTATCCAGTTCCTCATGAAAAGTCCTTCTTCAGCTTCCTAGTAGCCCACTTCAGATACTGTAACTTTCTCTTCTCCGGACTGAACAGCCCCAGCTCTCTCAGCTTATCTCAGTTAAGGCTGAAGCAGTTGTCCTCCTGTGGAAACCATGATATGGCACAACAAACTCCATCAGTATAGGAGAGTCCTTTCCCTCTCCTCTAAGGGCATAAAATACCAGCCTTGACCTCAGCATTCCCACCCCCAGTTTACGACACCAAAACACAGCTTACCTGCCAGCATGTCCCCATGGAAAGGTCTGTATGTCTGAAGAGGGTGAGTCATGAGTGTTCAGGGTCTTTGTGGCACATCCTTCCAAACAGAGATTGAGGTGGATGGGCTGGTTGCTGGCTGACACAGGGACCCTCTCTGAGAGAATGAGCACAGTCGGAGCCAAGCGGGCAGCCATGGTGAGAGGCTGCTGAAGAGGGAAATGGGAGCACAAAAAGCAGCTGGAGAGCTGTGCACAGGCAGCAGGTCAATCCTGGTCTTTCCAGCTGCCCAGGGCTGTGAGCTGGCATTGGGGACATGTGTGCCCAGTCTGCTAGGGAGGGACATTGCCCAGGGCCATGGGCTGAGGGGAGCAGGGCACCTGAGGGGCTCAGCCACCCTGCACACAGCCCAGTAGTGGCTCCTGCAAACTGCAAAGGGTCACCAGAGACCCACTCCTTGGGCCTGTCAGCAAAATGCACAACCAGCCTGTGCCAGGTAGAGACCAGGGAATAAAATACACCACCACCACCACCAAGCTAAATGTTTGCTCCTGCATCCCCACCAAACTGGGGCTCCTGAATGTGCCTTTCCACAGGTTCAAGTATTGTAGAATCGTGGAATATCCTGAGCTGGAATGGACCTACAGGGATCATCGAGTCCAACTTCTGGCCTTGCACAGACACCCCAATAATTCCACCTTGTGCCTGAGAGCATTGTACAAATGCTGCTAGAGTTCTGGCAGCCTTGGGGCTGTGAGCATTCCCTGGGGAGCCTGGTCAGTGCCTCAGCACCCTCTGGGGGAAGAATCTTTCCCTGATACCAAACTAAACCTTCCCTGACAGTGACAGAGCTCCAGCCATTCCCTCAGATCCTGTCACTAGGATGAGATTCTTACACCCTTTGATCGTTCAGGTACAAGGTGACTGATCCCCAGCACCCACTGCTAACTGTTCAGACCCTGCAAAGCAGCTCTTGCCTGTCCCTGGATCCAGGTGTCCCTGGAGCTGGTCATGCTGGAATGACTGATCCATCGCACCAGATGGTTCCGGGACAGTTTTAAAGCCATGTCTAGGTTGCTGGGATACTGCCTTATGGTGGCTGTCCTGGGGTATCTTTTACCCTCCATATACAGCTCTGAGCTTTCAGGGCAGATCCCTCTTTCTCAGAGCAGATCCCTTTCCTGGAGCAGACCCCTCTTTCCAGGGCTAGGCATCCTTTGCTATGTTTGAGTGCAGCACGAACACCACCAAACTCTGTAGCAAATCCCTACCAACCCATCACCCAACAGGGTATCACAGGGTCTAACAACCAGTAGTAATGTCAGTGTGCTTCCACATGCAGGGACTGTATGGGGTGTCTGGAGCTGGTGACCAGGGTCACTGGAGTGATAGAGGTGGCTGGGATGGCTGGGGTAACCAGGATGGTCCAGGTGATTGGTTGGTCAGGGTGGCTGGGATCACCAGGATGAACAGGGTGATGGGGTTGACTAGTGTCACTTGACTGGCCAAGGTCACTGATGATGGGGTGGCCAGGATGATGGGGGTGACCGGGTCACTTGGGTGGCCGGGGTGACCAGAGTGGCCGAGGTCATTGTGATGATGTGGGGGCCGGGGTGGCCAGGGTGGCCAAGGTGGCTGAGATCACGGGGTAACCAGGGTGATGGGGGTGATTAGGGTGACGGGGTTGGCCGGGGTCTCTGCGATGATGGAGTAGCCGGGGTGACCTGGGTCCACTGCCCGCCCAGCAGCGCCCGCACGGCGCCCGCTCCGCTCCACGCCCCCGGCCGGCTCTGACCCGGGCACCGAGTACGGAGCGGGGACTCGATCGCCCCCTGTGGCCCCGGAGGCCCCGGCGGAAGCGGAGCGGGGCGCACATGGCGCTGTACAGCGCGGCGGCCGCGGTGCTTACGGGGCTGGAGCGCGGCGAGGGCGGCCTCAAGAGCCTCGTATACAACAGCGGCTTCCCGGTGCGCCCGGAGGGAACGGGGGTGCGGGGCGGCCGCGGGGGGATCGCGCCCGGGAGGGCGGGGAGAGCCCCGGAGCCCGGCGCGGGCCCGATGGAGCTCACCGCTGACTGCTCCGCAGCACGTCCGGCAGCTGTACGCGCTGGTGTCCGAGACCCTTCGCTACGCCTCGGTGCTGGAGAAGCTGCTGGATGGAGCCGCGCTGCTGCAGGCCGAGAAGAAGCTGGCGCCGCAGCTGGCGAAGGTACGGGCATCCGCGGAATCCCTAGGCCGCGGTGTCCTGGAGCCGCAGGCCTGGGGCTGCGGGGCCCGGCTCACCTCGCCCTCTCCCCGCAGGTGCTGGTGTATGACCTGCTCTTCGGCAAGGGGTTGAAGTGCGGGGGCCGATGGAAGGCGCTGGCCCGGCGGCACCGGGCGCGGCTGGAGGCCGAGCTGGCCCGCATGAAGGTGCGGCACAAGGTGAGCCGCAACGAGGACCTGCTTGCCCCAGAGAAGGCAGTAAGCGCCGCAGGTTAGTGGGCTCGGGCTGGGTGGGCACCCTGTGTTGGGAGCAGTGGGGGGCTGTGTCTGACCTCTCTGGTCCCTGCAGCCTCCCAGGTCCCACGCTACGTCCGGGTCAACACCCTGAAGACTTGTGTAGACGATGTGATCGACTTCTTCAAGCGCCAGGGATATGCCTACCTGGGCAAGGCAGCCAGGTGAATATTTCTGCTGTCTCACCTTTCCCGGTATGTCAGCAAGTGGCATGGGATGAGGTCTGGTGGGTTGAAGGGTTGCTGCCTATCTGGGTGCTGCCTGGAGCTGGAGAGGAGCTGTGGGATGAAGGGGTTTCTCAGCCTGGGTTCTGCTGTGAGCACTGAGATTAGGACTTTGTATTCATGCTCCCTGTGTCTCATGGGCAGTGTGGAGGAGCTGAAGGACCTCTCTGGAAAAAAATTCTTGTTGGATCTGCATCTCCCGGAGCTGTTGGTTTTCCCTTCGCAGACAGACTTCCATGATAACCTGCTGTATACTTCAGGACACATAATACTGCAGGACAAGGTGAGGGAACTGGGGAGCAGGAAGTTGCAGGGGCAAGAAAACTACTGACAGGGATGAAGGATGAACTCCTTCCACAACAGCTCAGCTTGCTGCAGCATTTAAGTCTAAGCAGAAACGGTGGGACTCCCCTGGGGCTTTGCTTCCATTGTTTGAAGGTTCAAGATGAAGTCCTGGGGTATAAAACCCCTGTGGGAGCTGGGGACCAGCAGCTGGGAGGAGCAGGGGCCTGTGGGTTGGGCAAGGCTGTTGGTGGAGCATGGTGGTGGCCTTGGCCCTGTGTCATGGTGGTCCCTGTGACCCCACAGCATCAGCCATGCCTGAGGAGAGGCCAGGTGTTTCCGCCCACCCTTCTGTTGGTCTTTGCCCTCTTGCAGGCCAGCTGCCTCCCTGCCTTCCTCCTTGGCCCTGTTGCTGGGTCCCACATCATTGATGCCTGCGCTGCCCCTGGAAATAAGACAAGCCACTTGGCTGCCATCCTGAAGAACAAGGGGTGAGGACAGGGTTGGGTGCAGGGGTGGAGGGAAGGCAGGAGGTGGCCCTGGTCCCCTCGAGCCCACAGAGAGCACAAGAAGGTGGCAGGAGGAGCTGCAACTTGTCACCAGCTCAGGTGAGCTGGTGGCTCTGACAGTCCTGGGCCACTGGAAGGACCTGAGGGGACATGAAGTCACATAGAGCTTCACTCCCAGCCCCTGGCCCTCTTCCATAACCCTGTCAGAGGGGAGGAAGCTCTCAAGGTCTGCCTGCCCAGTATTTGAGTGTTCCTGGGGGCCAGGTGGTCTGTTCATGGCTTCTCGTGAGCACTGGGCTCTGCCTTCAGACAGATCTTTGCCTTTGATGTGGACCCCAAGCGCATGGCCACCATGAACACGCTGCTGACACGGGCAGGGGTCACTGGCTGCCAGCTAGCCCAGCAGGACTTCCTGACCGTGGACCCCAGAGACCCCAAATACAGCAGGGTGACCCACATCCTTCTCGACCCGTCCTGTAGTGGTTCAGGTAACGTGTGAGGCTCCAGCTGCTCACCTGGAGCCAGGCTGCGGGTGTGCAAACCCTGGGTTACAGCTCCTGTCCCGCAGGGATGGTGACCTGGGGGCCAGGGGAGGAGGTGGCCCCGAGTGCTGAACGCTTGCAGGCACTGGCTGGCTTCCAGCGCCGGGTCCTCAACCATGCCCTAAGCTTCCCGGCTCTCCAGCGCCTGGTCTACTCCACCTGCTCCCTGCACCAGGAGGAGAACGAGGATGTGGTGCAGGCTGTGCTGCAGGAGTGGGGTTTGGCCTTCAGGTGGGTCTGGCTCAGGGAACCTGGGGGGCTGTAGGGCAGGGTTTGGTGCTGACTCCTTTTCTGTGCTGCAGGCTGGTGACTGCCTTCCCATCCTGGCCCTGCCGAGGACTCGCTGCTTTCTCTGGAGCAGAGAGCTGCCTCCGTGCTTCCCCTGCAGAGACCCTCACCCATGGCTTCTTCGTGGCTGTGCTGGAACGGTGCAAGGAAGGGGCTGCTGCCCTCAGGTGAGAGGGGGCTGTGGGGGACTCCAGCTGCTTCTAGGGGGCACCATGGCCAAGGTCAGTGCTCTGGGCACCCTGGGGAGGGTGTGAGGGGATGTGGCTGTGGGAGCAGAGGGCAGGAACTGTGGCACTGGCAAGTGTGGCTCAGGCTGTTTGGTCCTGTCCACAGCTCCCTTCCTGCAGCAGCCAAGAAGAACCCCCAGCCAGGAGAGGGAACAGAGCCAGGTGCAGCTCCCAAGAAGAGGAAGAAGAAAAAGCAGCAGGTGAAAGAATGAATCATTTTCTGGACAAATCACTGCACAGCTGGGGCTTGTGGGGAACACATACTGGCCTGAACATCAGTCAAGCTATGTGCCAGCTGTAGTCATAGTGAGAATTCTGTTACACTGGAGACTGAGTACCAACACTGGCACCACCCTGGTGCCAGGAAGGGGCAACTGCTCACCCAGGGCTGCCCCTTGCAGCCAGCCCTCTCCCCAAGTTTGCCCCCAAGGCAGTCCCCACTCTGCACCCTGCAGGGCTGGGGTCCTCCAGCTGGATTAAGGGTGGTTTATCATATACCTCCTTAAAAATTCCAACTCCTAGCCTGATGTGGAGCTTTGAAAAAGCATTTCACTGTAGGGATGAAGCAAATTAAAAGTTTCTCTCTCTTCACTGTCTTTTCCAGTGTGTTTGTGCAGTCCTGCCCTGAAATTGCCACTGCTCATAGTAGAGGCAAAGGGGAGGGAAAAATCCTGTCCCTGCAACTCTCTTTGAACTGGGGGAGCAAGGACACATGAACCAGAGGGTGCTGCACCTGAACCCCAGCAGCACCACCCTGCCCTGGGAATACCAGCCCCAGGAATCACACACGGGCACAGCCATGTGAACACAGTAATTTTATTTTAAACTGGGGTCATAAGAAGCAAGGAAACAAAAATTGCACATTCACACTAAAATCCTATCAGCCACACCAGGAATGATGCAAGTCTTCAGTCAGTTAAAACCCAGCCTCCCCCCCCAAGCACAAGGGGCTCTCCCAGCAGGGTCTGTGTGTGGCAGGGAAGGGACAGCCCGGCTCCTCACGGGTGTGTGGGACTATGTGGAGCAGCTACTTCGGGGGCAGGACTCAGAGCCAGGGTGCCCTCAACCTTGTCCCAGCTCATCCCCATCTTGTCAGAACTGACCTGGGCAAACCCTGGCACCTCGAGGATGGAGAACAGGTGCTCTCCTGGCCCAGGACCCTAAATGGGGCAGAGGGAAGGACACCTGTCAATCTTGGCAGGCACTAGCCCCTTGCCATCTGCTTCCTCCAATCCCAAGGACACATTTTCCCAGCCTGGCTGCCCTTGGTCCACTGCACCCTGAGCCATGCTGGTGGGTGATGGCCAGAACATTCCTACCAGCATCTGCAGATCCTCTATGTCCCCTTTACTACAGGGCTGTGTCCCCTCTGTGCCACACAGAGCCCATCATCTGCCCTTTCCGCAAGGAGAGATGCCCTGACCCTGCCACTTGGCACCGTAATGTAAGAGCTCCTGCTCCTCACCCTCAGAGAAATAATTAAAAAACTTCAAAAAATAAACAGAAAAAAGTTTAGTCGCATCCACATACGTCACATTTGAAAGGAAGGGGATGATGTACAGCGGGGGGAGCGTGGCGGAGCCTGCAGGATGCAGCTGCCTTTCCCAGCACAATGCATTCCCACAGGCACCAGGGTGGGAACAGCTAAACACTAACAGCTGCAGGCAGGCAACTTCACTGAACCAAGCTTGAAGGAATTTGAAGGCAATTTAGCTTAAATATAAAAATAAATTTCTATTTTGTTAAAAAATGTTTAAATATTTGTGATTTTTTTTTTGTTTGTTTTTTTTTTTTTTTTTTTAATTTAGACCTCAGCAAACATACACACTCACACGGCTCGGAGAGTAAAAACCCAGCAGCAAACATTCCTGGGAATGGAGTGCCCATCCTTCACCAGGGACAGGGTAGGGGGTGGCTCTTTGGTAACCCCCAGCTCTGGCAGTCTCTTCCCACAGAAGCTCCAAGGCAGGGAAGGGTGGGATTCCCACTCCTGGCTGGATGGGGACAGGGGAGGCAGCACCACAGTTCCTGGGAGCTAGTAAAACCCACTGGGATGGAGACGAGCTGAAAAATGAAAAACAACTTGGATTTGGGATGGGGGGAGAATGCATCTGCTCTCGACTCCTTCCTGTAAGCAATTCCAGAGACCCCTGAAGTGCAGAAGGGGTACTAGGAGAGAGGGAAAGGGAGGGGAAGAGACTGCCACAGTTGGAACCCTCTGTCCTAGCTGCCTTTTAGTCACAACATGGAAGGGACAACTCCCCAGCACGAGCAGCCACGCAGTGATGCTACTGTCAACACCCAATTAGCCAGGGCACGTCTCCCCCCAAGGACTGGTGCCCCCCAAAAAAGTTAAACTCCAAACAGCAAATCCGGCATAACCAACATGCCGCCACACACACGGTTCAGCTCTTCCTCCAAACTCGATTCAGTGAGCGCAGGAACAGGAGCACAGATAAAGCAGAACTGGGGAGTGGGGTGGGGGCAGCCCACAGCCCCACAGAGCAGCAGAGATGGGAGAGGGGTGGGGGGACCCCCATCCTCACCCCATGCCTCCAGTCCAGGTCCTGGGCTATGGCATGTCCTCAGCTGGAGGTAGCAGGACATTAGGTCCCAGCTGCACCCATGCCAGTCACCTGTGGCACCAAAACAGAGGCAGGCTGGAACCCGCCTTGGCTGCAGGCATGGGACCATGTTCATCAGGATTTTGTGACCTGGTGAAGACGGCGTCTGACAGCAACTCAGAACCACAGCATGTAGCCAGCCAGGCTGAGCGGGACACGGCCTTGGGGCTGGCTGAGGGCTGTGGAGTGGCACAGAAACAGCTAGAAGCAAATGGGGAGAAATGTACACATTATTAAACAAGGCAAAGTAAATTGAGGGAAAGAACATTGAGGATATGTACAGAGATTTGTCCAGCCTTGGCTCTGGAACTGTTCAAGTAACAAGAGTTTGGTTTATCCTGTCCCAGCATGGTCTCCAGTGGGTGTCAGGGATGGGGCCTGGTCCCACCATAGGGATAGCTCCAGCCCAGAGCCCCCCCACATGTGGGCCAGCAGAGTCCAGCACACTAGGGTTACTTTTTGCGGGTGTGCTGCCTCCGTGCCTGCAGCCGTTGGCGAGTGCCTGTCTTGGATCCTGCCCCGATGGAGAAGGTGGGAGTGGACGAACCTGGAAGCAGAAAGATTGCTTAGGTCTCTGTAGCTTTGGGATCAGTGCAATCCTCACCTGGGAGGAATGGAAGGCTCGGCATCCCCCAGAGCCTGGCAGGTACCACCTGAGCTGTCTCCCAGAGCACACCTGGCGATACCACCATCCCCAGCCCAAGGGGACACCATGACCCAAGGCTGGAGCACCAACTCCCTCCTTACCAAAGGAAGTGCCAACCCCTCCGAAGCTCGAGGCAGGAGTGCTGGGTGTCCTGAAGGAAAGTGTGCTGCTTCCACTGCCCACAGCTCCAGGGACAGGTGTGCCCTGCCCAAAGGTGGGCACTGGAGCTCCTGGAAAGCAACAGGTCACTGTGAGCCAGGGCTGGCAAAGGAGAAAGAGCCTTTGGGAGCTGGTGGCACCCAGAGGAGGCACAGGATGCCCTCTGGGGGCTGAAGCACCACAATCCATCCCCCAGAACCAGCCTCTGCTCCTGAAAAGCCTTTTTAATACAGAAGTTACACTCTGGGTAATCCCTAGGTTTTCTGAACAGCAGGATTTGAAGAAACAGCACAAAAGGATTTCCCAGGGAGGAAAAAAAGACTTTGACCTTTCTAGATCAAGGAGTTGCTCACTTGTGTGGGTTTCATTTCCACAGGAGCTGGGAATACCCAGCAAGGATCTGAAGTGTTAAGGGAAACCCTGAGAGCCAGCTCGAACTTTCTGGCTGGCAGCATTCCAGCTTGTTAAGGTGTTCCAGGTGGCTGTTAAGGACTCGGATAATCTTGGCTCCTGCAGGACACTTGGATGGGCAGACCTGCGGAGCTGGCACCTTCAGAGGGGCCAATGAGCAGAATTTAGGGATTCTCCTCCCCAGAGGGCCAGGATCCTTAGAGGGAGCAATGGGAATGCCTTCCCTTTGCATGGCAAGGCTCTGCCTAGCAGAAGCACTGGGCTCACCAGGGCTCTGGACCCTGGGAGCCTTGGCAAGGTCCATCAGGACTACTACTGCCTGACTCTAGACACTCAAGATGGCCTGTCTGCTCTCATCCCATCCTGGTAATGTTCAAGGCCATGTAGGACAGGGCCCTGAGCAACCCGGTCTAGTGGAAGGTGTCTCTGCCCATGGCAGGGGGGTGGATCAATATGATCTTTAAGGTCCCTTCCAACATGACCCATCCCATGATTCCATGATGACTCACCTCCAAATGCAGGCTTGCTGTTGGGAGTGCTGGTCATAGTGAAGGCGAAGGGCGTACTCTGGCCCTGCGCTCCCAGGGCACTCTGTGGCAGAGATGAGCCAAAAGGCGTTGCTGCTGGGGCTGCCCCGCTCTGCCCAGCCCCAAAGCTGAAGGCCACAGCCGGGGACCCACTGCTGAGGCCCGGCGTACCCATCCCAAAGGCGCTGGTGGAGGGGCCCGGCTGGGTGGTGGCCCCAAAGGTGAATGGAGATGGGGTGGTGCCAAAGACAACAGCACCGGTGCTGCTGCTTGTGGTCTGGGTGGCGGCACCAAAGCTGGATGTGGTGGAGGTGGCTGTTCCAAAAGAGAACACTGTGGTGGTGGTCCCAAATGCTGCCTGGGTGCTGCTGGTGCCAAAGGAGCCCTGGGCACTGGTTGTGCCGAAGGCTGGCTGAGCCACTGACTGTGCCGGGGGGGCTCCAAAACTGAACGGGGGAGTGAAGCTGATGGGGCCAGTAGCAGGCTTGCTGGCAGGCACCCGGCTCTCAGCAGCCCCAGTGCTGAAGGTGAGAGGGCTCCCAGTGCTGGGGTACGACGGCGGTGGCTTTGCGCTGGCTGAAAAGCTGCCAAAAGCTGAAATGGAGGAGCTGAATGTTAGTGGCACTTGAGCTGTGGTGGCTGGGGCAGAGGAGGTCAATGTAGTGCTCCCAAATATGCTAAAGCCCACAGTGGTGGCAGCAACTGTTGAGTTTGAAAGTACCTGGCCAAAGGCAGGGCCTGCTGGGACACTGGTGGTGGCAGTGGCTGTGGCTGGAGGTGGCTTCCCAAATTGGAACACAGGTCCTGAGGTGGCAAAGCTGGTTTCTGTGCTGGGAGCAGAGCTGGCGAGGCCCCCGAACAGGAAGGGCTGGGTTGTGCTGGTGGAGGTGGCAGCAGTGACAGTCACGCTGGGGGCAGAGCTAGTGGAAGCAGGTGGGTTCGGTCCAAAGCTGAAGACAGGTATAACGGTGGCATCTGTGGAGGAACTCTGGGTGGTGGCAGCTGTAGCTGCAGTGGTGAAGATGACATTGGGAACACCAGTGAATCCTGCCAGAGTAGCTGTGGAGGCAGTTGGTGGTTCTGAGCCTGGCTGTGCCGTGGGTTTGAAGGTGAAAGGAGAGACTTTTGCTGGAGATGAAGCTGTAGTGATGCTGCCAAAGATTGGCTTGAATATGGAGGATGTGGAAGATGTTGAGGCAAGGCCTGAACTTGCAGACACGGTGTCTGTGGTGGAAGTGACAGTGGTGCAGACTGCTGCATTCTCACTCTTCAGCACAGCACCAAAGATGGGTTTGAAGATGGGAGTTGTGGTGGACATGGCAGTGGGCGGAGTGGGCACAGCAGTGGATGCAGTGGGTGCAGCAGTGGCCATGGTGGGCATGGCAGTGGCCACAGTCACTGCTGGCTGGCTGGCTGGAGGGGTGTTCAGCATCCCAAACAGCATGCTTGGCTTTGGGAAGGAGGGAGGCTTGCTGGGGGTCTGGCCCAGCTCAATGAACACAGGAGGGGCCAGGCTGCTGGGGGGTTGCACCACAAGGGCAGGGGGAGCACTGGGGGCAGGTGTGCTCAATACAGGCACAGGCTTGGTATCAGCAGAGGCGGCAGGCAGAGAGCTAGACTCCGATGACACAGAAGGAGCAGGTGGCTGTGCAGGTGATGGAGGTGGTTGGGATCCTGCTGCAGTTCCAGTGGAGTCTGGAAAGGGGAGAGAGTTTTTTTACGGACAAGGGGGCACCTTCAGAAGCCCATCCTTCTGCCAGGTACCCACCCACTGCTGCAGAGGCTCATGGAGCTCCCATCACACCCAGACCTCCCCAGTTAACACAGCCTCCAGCAGGACCAGGGGCTCAGCATTCCCAAAGGTGTCCCCTCAAGCTTTGACTGCTAGCTCTGCTGCCAGCAGATCATTTAACCAGAGGGTTTTGTCAGCTGCCTCACAGAGGCAACGAGGAGTTCCTGCTACACCTGCCCAACTCTGCTGGCATTCCACTGTGCCAACTCTCCTCCTCCTCCTCACCTGGTGCTGTGGATACAGCCTGACTGCTCTGCATCTTCTTCAGGCTGTCCAGGAGTGAGGAGCTGTCCAGGACAGGAGCTGTGGAGGCAGGCACAGGCCCAGGGGAGGTCACAGCAAACACCAGCGGCTTGGACACAGGCATCATCTCGGCAGTGGTGCTGGGGACCGCATCTACAGTGAAACAGCAAGATATCAGGACCCACAACTGGCTGTGAGGAATAAACTCTTAGCAGAGCTTCCCAGCAGGCAGGGGAACTGCACCTACATGCTACAGCCCTGGGCAACCTCATCCAGCACCACAAGGCATGAGATCTCCCCAGCTGGAAAGCACCAAGAGCACCCCCAGACCCAAGTTTGCTCCTAGCCCTCCACATTCCCAGCCCCATCCTTACCAGCCTTATCCTCCAAGACACTGTTGAACCACTGCAGCACTGCCTTCTTCTCTGCATCCAGGTCCTCTGAGGTGATGGAGTAGCCCAGCTGAGGTGGCGGAGGCTGCCAAGAGAGAGCAGCAGCAGCTTAGCTCCTTCCCAGGGAAGTGGGCAGAACCTCTTTGAAGGTGTGTTGGCGACTGGCTGTGGTGAGCCCTGTGAAGCAGGTGGTCCTGCTGCAGCAGGTCCTGCTCAGCTACCGTGAAGCTCCGGTCCCCAACTCTGGTGCGCCCCTGGCGTGGCACTGAGGGCACAGCAGGCCTTCCCCAGGCCATTACCTGGTCCAGCAGCAGGCAGCACAAGCACACACAGCCCACCAGACACTGGGGCTGGGGAGAGCGTCACTTCCCACTCGGCCAAGGATGGGGCCTCCTTCCTGAGGGCAGGCAGGTCAGTGTGCCCCCAGCCCTGCAGAAATTGCAGTGAGCACATTCTATTTCCAGAGTGGGGCCAAAGGGGCTGCGAGACAGACGTACCAGCACCAGCTGGTCCCCACGGAGAGATGACAGCAACGGGATCTTCCGCTTGCGCTTCCCACTGCTCCCCAATGCAGATGGCGAGCTCAGGGAATTCTGCTTCTTCCACACTGGTGACTCCACCACTATAGAAGGAGACAAGTCAGGCCAAGCTCTGGGCAGAGAGGTGTTTGGTTGTAGTGATGGGGCTTTCCTTTCTGACCCCACTCTGGGTGGTCCCGCTCAGAGTGCAGGGCCAGGGGCACAGTTTGAAGCTGAGGACAAGGTTGTGATGCCCTGGAAGAGCAGCTTCACATCCAGGAGGTCCGTGACATGAGGCTGGCTGAGCTCTGTGGGGCGCATGCCCTTCCTAGCTCCACGGATGGTGCCAACACACTGCCTACCCAAACCACATGCCACAGCTGGCACTGTATCATGGGGCCCATCTACCATGGACACAGATTTCCTCTCCGTTTTAGCTGAGGAAGCATTGGAATAAGCTCAGACTGGAATTTGGTCAGTGCTACTCATGCCACAGCAGGTTGTGGATCAAGGCTGACACATGACCCATGCTGGGCTGGGAGCTGGAGTTCCCCCTTGCAAGCCAGCTCCCAGTCATCTGCTAGCAACCCAATGCTGCCAGTATCCCCTTATCACTTGGAAATCCCACTAGGGCAGTTACTGAGGCCAGCAGAAGTGCCACTGCCGTGGGAGCAGCACATGCCAAATTTCCAGGTGACCCCTCCAGCCAATCCCACTGCAGACCTCAGCTGCCTCCTGTCCTGCTCACTTGCTTGCACCAGTGACCTGGGAGCAATGTTGGGGCACACTTACACTTACCGTTCTCTGTCTGCAGCTCCTTATCTGATTTCACTGGGGTGGAAGCATTGGAACGATGTGACTCTTCTTCCCTGTGTAAGTAGGAGGGACAGTTAGGGTCAACCCTGGGCTCAGCCATATCGCCAGGGAGCAGGATGAGACTGAACAAGCTAAAGACTCGCATGAGTATCCCTGGTGTGTTTATTTGTCTCCTGCAAACAGATCTCAAGACAAAAGCCTTGCCCAGCTCCAGGCAGAGGAGTTGCTTCCTGCTCCAGACTCAGCTTGGTTGAGCCTGTGCACCCTCCACAAGACGAGTCAGCCTCAGGAGGGTAGCTGAGGGTCTCAGATGGGAGTCACTGCCCCTCACAGGTTGGGCCCACTCAGGTGGTTTTGTCAGTTTTAGTTCTGATATAAGCTCAGGCTCCCCTGACTTGGGAAAGAGGAGAACACAGGCTGTGCTCCAAGGCAGGCACTAAAAGACACATCCTGGGACTTGACTTTGAGATGGCAAAAATCAGGGACTGTCTCTTCCCAATGATCCAGCAATCCAGGCCATGCCAATGCCACCAGGCATCATCACTACTGTGGCAACCTGTGCCCTTAAATCTCTGACCTGGCTTGGGAGTGGGCCAGGGGTGACATAGCTTGCACATGCCACAGCATGATGACAAGGTGACAGAGAGACCAATTGACACAAATAGGTCTCTACATCATTATGTCTAGGAGAGGGGCCTGGACTGTCCCAGCTCCAGTGGAAAGTGGGACTTCCATGCTAAGATGGCTGGGAAGGACTGCTCTCTTGCTGGCTGGCCATCAGCGAGCAGGCACTTGCCAGGTGACTGTCTGATTACCTGGCTTTCTTGAGAGGCCACTCTGGTGTCTGGGGGCGGGAGGACGCTGGGCTGGATAGAGGGGACACGTTCACTCCACTTTTCTTCCACAACTGGAAGGCAGAGAGATTACCAGCAGTAATTTGTCATGGGTCTGGCAGAGAGCACAGCCCCCTCCCTCCCTGCTCACCCCACACCAAGCCCCATTGCCCAGGGCCATGGCCGTTGAGCCCAATGAGCTCAGAGCTTCTCCTACTTCATCACCACTTAAACTTCCCTCCACATTTTAGGGAGCACAAAGTCTGGCCAACCCAAGCTGAATCCACATGAGGAACAAGCAGTCTCCAGGTCCTTTACTGCCATGGCTGAGCACAGGGAGGAAGCATACTGCTGGGCCCACTCTTGCCTTTGTGTGACACAGGCAGAGGCCACCCAACTGCTTTGGACACCCTCGTGTATGGGGCTGCTCTGACAGGAGCCAGCACCTCCTTGCCAGGAGTTCAAAGCAGATGGATCCCAATGCAAGGGTCAGACTCTCAGCAGCCCCAGCAAACCCTTCCCTCCCACCACCTTTCCTCCACCACCTGGAGCAAACCTTTCCCCACACAGACAGAGCTCCAGTAGCCATAGCCATGGCTATGTGTCCCTCGCACATCTGCAACCCCCAGGCCACAAGCAGTACTCCATCACAATCAGCAGGTGGGACCTGGGTCAGAGTGGGAACATATGGCTCCCACACTGCTGACTCCAGCTGAAAAGATGTCAGCACAGTAAAAACATTTTTTTCTCTTCACCTGAATCTACCCAGTCTAGCAGACTGGCCAAGGAGGAGAGAGGGGAAAACAGTCTAGTTCTTGGTTTGGTATAAAAGCAGCAGCACAGCTCAGCCTGGGACTTCTCCAAAAATGTAATTATATTATAATTAATATAATAATAAGGCAGCAGATAATTGCTGCCTGGCCTATGGCCCACAGCCCACCTGATCCCCAGGGTGGTGAGACAGCCACACTGAGCCACACTGGCTCCAGGCACCCAGCCACACACCAATGTCTCCTCACAAGCCCAGAGCTGGGATTACATGGGTGATCCCAAAAGAATGTCAAGCTATAGCGTCTCTACCTGTGTGAGTCCCTGGCTGGAGCTGTAGGAGCTGGCAATGGCATTGCGGATGGAGCTGGGGATCCCACCAGTGTAGGTGTTGTTGAGGGAGCTCATAGAGGAAGTGCGAGACCTCTTGTTGGAGCAGTCATCTGGGCAGTGTGAGACGAGGCCCCTCTTCAGAGAGCCTGGCCTGGAGGGGGATGAAAGTTTGATGAGCTCCTCACCACTCCTGCCCACCAGTCCTTTCCATGCAGGGCAGGTGGAAGAAGGCAATACTGCCTAGAAACAACCCTCAGCAGCAGCACAGCCCCACTGTCACAGGGTGACAGACTGAAGGCACAACCACAGCCTCTCTTGCTCTGCCCTGAAACCAGGCTCTGCGAGCAAAACCCAAGCCCCTTCTTCCAGATCCCACAGACATTTGCTCCCTCCAATCCCAGGAGTTGCTTTTGGCCCACTGGGCACTTACTTGGGTATGAGAGAAGCAGGGGCACCATTGGCTATCAGTGGCTCAAATGCTGACTGCCCGCTTCCACTGCTGTCGTGGCGCCTGTGGGAAGACAGTGTGAAAGCCTATGACAGCATGGAAGCCTCTTCCAGCCTGGGGAAAGGCAGGCTGAGCATCCAGACAGAGATCAAACCTTGCTTTTCTCCTGGCACCCAATACCCAGGACAGAGCTCTCCCCCATCTACACCCTGCTGCAAATTTTCTCTCCTTGTGGGCTTGTCCTCACTGACTCTCACCCCAAACACCAGGAGCTCCTCCAGCTGCCTGTTGGGCACAGAAAAAAAATAAATCTTTGCTTAAATGCATTACTCTAAGCCAAAATACTTCCAGAAATGAGCTGCTGAGTCTTTCTGAAGAGACCTGAGCTCTGAAACTCCCATCTCTGACCTCTTCTTAACCAGTGCCCTGGATGGTTAGAGTCAAAAAATGAATTCCCATTCCCACTGTGATTTCATGAGGATCTGAAGTATCTAAATTCCAAGAGACACCCTGCTGTAAAGTGGAACTGGAGGTGTAGGACAGCCCTGTCACTTGGCCAGGTGCTCCCCTCAAGCCTGGAGCATGCTGACCCCAAGGCACAGGTGATCCCACAAACTCCAGCTGACACAGCTCCTTTCTGTCCAAGAACACAGAATTTTCTATCTACAAGCATTCCATTGTGCTTGCCTGACATTTATGCGTTCAAAGTTGGCTTTTATGGCAGAACTGTGTATTGGTACATTAAAAACAATTTAAAGAAAAATACCCTGAGCCGATCCTGTCTGTGCACCCATTCTGTTGTTGTTCTGAATAGCTCTTGTGGGGCTGAGATCCAATGAGCCAAGCACTCAGAGATGGGAATTCAGTGCTGGAGGAGGATGGTATGCCCTGCCTTACCCTGCTCTGCACCCTGGGTCACCTCCAGCAGCAGCCCTAACACAGGACAATGCCCCAGGCAACATCCAAAGCAGTGTCTCAGCTCCCCATCCCAGCCCAGATGTAAGAGCTTTCATGCACACAACTAGGAAAGACAAAGCAACTGTTGGAGCAAGTCCAGAAAAGAGCTACAAATTTGATAAGGGGACTGGAACACCTTTCCTAAGGAAACATGCTGAGGCATCAGGGGCTGTTCAGCCTGAAGCAGAGAAGGTTGTGTGGAAATCCCAACAGCCTTTCAGGATCTGAAAGAGTCTACAAGGAAACTGGAGAAGGACTGCATCAAGAAGTGCAGTGATAGGACAAGGGGGAAAAGCTTGAAATTAAAAACAGGTTAACTTTATATAGATTGGATATACAAAATAAATTCTTCCCTCTGAGAGTGGTGAGGCCCTGGCAGAGGCTGCCCAGAGAAGCTTTGGCTGCCTCATCCCTGGAAGTTTCAAGGCCAGGTTGGACAGGGCTTGGAGCAACCTGGTCTAGTGGAGGGGGTCCCTGCTCATGACAGAGGGTGGTACTGGATGAGCTTTAAGATCCCTTCCAACCCCAATCATCCTGTGATTCTAGGAAAAGCAGAAGAGTGAGAGAGCAAGGCAATGCTGTGGCTGGGTGGTTGGAAAGGCTCTGGTAGACCATAGCTTCCCGGATTTACTCCTTGTCCTTCCTAGGACACTGGCAAAAACATAGCACTCTCCCTCCTTCAAATGCAGGGATAGAAGTTCCTGACCCTGAGTAACCAAAGCAACAGACAGTGTCTCATCTACTCTCGTTTCATCTCCTTCTGCTAGATCAGCTCACAAGACAAGCTCCCCAAATGCAATGCTTCCACCTGGTAATCCCGTCTCTCCTGGGAACCTGGGGCTGACAGAAGGACAGAGCCCCCAGCAAATAGCAACATCTCCCACCATGCTTTCCCAGCCTGCAAACCCCTGTGAGGACACAAGCCACTTCCCGCCCAGGCTTCCCAAAACACATACCAGCCAGGCAGGGGGAACACATTGGAGCCACACCTAAACCAGATTCCTTTGACTGCAAAGCAGAACTTAGATGCAGCACCAAAGTTCAGGTGATGGATGGGGTGTGCTTCCTCTCTGTAGTTCACTTTCTACAGTGTTTTTCCAGCCCTGACTCCAGGTCTCATGGGGCCTGGCATGCTCTGGGACACATCCCATTTGTCACCTCTGGAGCATGAATCCCATCTGTGACCTTCCCAACACGCTGGCTGCAACTTGAACTGCTCCCTTTTTACCTTCTTTTGCTCTCCTGATCATTCCCAAAAGTTTGGTCCTCCTCCTCCTCTTCCTCCACAGCCCTTTTCCGGCTCTCCCTGATGGCATTGAGCACAGTCTCCTTTGCACAGGGATCAGGGCTGCTGGTGGGAGGGAAGGCCAGAGGCGAGACCAGCTGCTCTAGACTGTGGAACAGAGCAGAGTGAGGTGTGAGGCAGGCTGGGGTCCCCGGTCTGATACCCCCACAGAAGGGAGGAGACAGATCTCCTATGCAGCCCTTCCCAGAAGTGTGGACACCACCACCCTCCAAGCCACATGGCAGCACTCGGGATGGGATGCTGCTCCTAGGCACAGCACAGCCAGCTGGGGGCTCCCTCCGGTGTGTCCCGGTCCACACCGTGGCTGATAACCGGGCTCCCCGAGGTGTGCCCCAGTCTCCTCCGTACTTACGCGGGGGAGCGGGCGATGCCGACGGCCGGCGGGGCGATTCTCACGGTGACGGGGCTGCGGAGCGGCCCGGCACGGCGGGCCCAAGGCGTGCTGCGGGGGGAGCCGCCCTCCCAGCGGGCGGCGGGCAAGTACAGTGGCACGGCCGGCCGGGCATCAGGCAGCGGGTACCGGCGGCGCGGGGCCTGCGGCCGGCAGCGCGGAACCCTGTGGGGACAGAGAGCGGTCAGTGCCTCCGACGCGGTCTATGGCTTCCCCGCCCGCTCCACTCCCATCTTTCCCTTACATACCCGGGCTGGGGGCGACGCGGCGCGGCCTTCGCGGCCGGGCCCCCG
>WAAG01084860.1:174184-197980 GCA_013390105.1 Tichodroma muraria | reverse complement strand
CCCGGTAAGCGGAGCGTCCACGCAGCGCGCCCAATCCCGCCGCCACACACGGAGGGGGCGAGAGCCCACGGGTATGCGGGACTCAACGAGGGGGCGGGGCGAGCGAGACGATCCCTCTGCGTCAGCGCGTGGGCCGTAGCTTTATGGGGCGGAGCTCCTGCGGTGAGCGGCGTTTCCAGCTGTGTGAGATGGGCGGAGCTCCCCGGGAGTACGGCCGGGCCTGTCTCCGCGGGGTCCCGGCATGCTCTGCGCGGGGCGGGCGGGGCTCCTGCCGGCCCCGCTCCCGTGACGTTCATGACCTCCCCTGTCCTCCCGTCTCGTCATCCATCTCCGCGGCCACAGGCCATCTGCCCCTGTCCCCACCCGGACCTTCGGGCGTGCCCCACCCCCACCCAGATTCCAATTTCTCCATCTCTACTCCAACCCACAGTCCCGTTTACCACCCCAATCCCCATGTCTGCCTTCTCCCGGTCCCTGTTTCCATCCTGTCTCTGACAGCCCCCGACATCATTCCTCTGTGTCCCCCTACCCTGCCCCTCTCTATGTCCCTCTCGCCATCCTGTCCCCTACAGCCCCCCTATACCATTCCAGCCTCTGTGTCCTGCTGTCCCAGTCCCTGGCTGTCCTCACATCCCCAGTCCCGACCCCCTATCTGACCGCGTGTCCCACGTGCAGGAACCCGGGGGCACAGTCTTGCCTCTACCCAGTCACCACCGTGTCCAGCCTGTCTCCTTGTCCCAGCTGAAGGGTGCCATTGCCACCATCTTGCTCTGAGGACTGTGCTGGCTGTGCCCTTGGGGTCTCCAGGAAACATGGCTATCCCTGGGGATATCCCACCCCACTGGCAGTCAGCTGTGCAGGGACCATGGCAGGCAGGGACAACAGCAAGGAAAATGACAGGGACTGTGGCTGCTGTCACAGGGCTTTCTGCATCCCAGGGGTCCAGGTGCCCCTGGCAGGGCTGGAGAACACTAGGTGCTGCCCAGGGTGGGTTAACTATGCTTAGGAGGGGACATTCCCTTGAGATCCCTGTCTGTGGACTCCATGGGCCACCCAGCAGCAGGATCCCCTTGCCATGGCTCTGCCAGGGTGACCCTACAGCACAGGATTATCTACATGGCCTCCCCACTGCAGCATCAGCCCCTCAGGAAAGGAGGATAAAGCCACCTGTGCTCCTAGGGCTAGGCAGGGACCACATCCTGGTGCCTTCCCAGGAGAAAGAGGTGACATGAAGGGTGGCTGTGGAGAGACGCAGGTGTGGGACAGTGAGGGCAAAGGCTGGAGGTCATCACCAGGACAACACCCGGGTCACTACGACACCAAGTGATTCTGGGGGCCACTGAGCACAGTGATGAAGGCAGAGCCCACGACTCCCTTGTGACACAGGTCCCCTATGTCATTCCCCCTCCCCCCCAAGCTGTGGGGCTGGGCTGAAGGCTTTATTGAAAAATCGAAAACAAACAACGTGGTCATTCTTATCATACAATGAAAACCCAAATCAACTTGCCCTGCAGTGGGGGGGCACCCCTACTGTCCCCATCCACCAGCTGCCATCACTGGGGACGCCGCAGGGACCCTCTGCCCATGTCTGGCTGAGATACAAAAAGGATAAGTGGATTTGGCCAAGAGTGATGCTGCTGTCCCCAAGCCCCCACTGCCACTGTGACTCCCATGCTGCTCCCCGGCCCCAAGGCCTGAGGTAGTTGGGCATGCAGGCAAGATTCCCCCCAAAAAAGTGGGGAGGGTTTTGGGGCTCCCTGTGTCCTGCAGGAACAGGACGGTTGGTATTGCATCCGAGGGGAGCCAGCATTGGGTGCAGGATGGGGAAGCAGCAGGACCCCCAGGGGGAAGTCCAGGTCCCTCTGGCAGGCTGGTGCAGAGCGGGTGGTCCGGCAGCAGGGCTGGCGGGGGACACAGGAACAGTGGGTTCCTACATGCTGGACGGCTGTGGGGAGGGGTGGCAGCTCTGAGGCCACGGTGGCGGTAGATCCCACTGCTCCAGGTGCCAGCTGGGTGCTGAGGGGCGGGCATTGCTGGGGAAGCACACAGTGACAGCCCAGCTGCTTCCCAAAGGGAGAAAGGCCAAATCCCGTCCTCAGCACGTGAGTGGAGGGGCACTGGCCCCAGCAGGGGCACCAGCAGGACCGTGGGGGATGGGGACATCGCTGCATGGTCTGACATCACTGTCTCCACTGCAGCGAGATGAGCTGCGGGGCTCAGAGGTGGCTGATGCCCCTTGCCCTCTAAGCCCCCTGCTCAAGGCACAAAGGTTCCCAGACTGGTGCCAGCCCCATGGCCACCCCTGCCCACAGCCACACTGGCCCTGGTCCCCCTGTACCCAAGAGGGTGGTGATGACACCAGGGTGGCACCAAAGTGAGCAAGGACAGGGAGCTGCTTACTTTAGCTTTGTGGTGCTCTGGTTTTGGGGTACCCTGACTTCCCTCCAAACCCTCTGTGCTGCTGCCCTAGAGTCACCCCATCCCCAGGAGCTGGTGGCTTGTGCGGTGGCACCATGGTGGCCCAAACCTGCACCCAGCACCTTGCAGAGGGTTTATTGCTGGCATGAACACAGTGAACTGTCAGGGCAGAGCAGCCCAGCTCAGGGGGGGCTTGGGATGCGTTTTGGGGAGCTGGAACTGGAGAGGCAGGAGCTCATGGCAGCATCCCTTCTGCTGCTGCCCCTTTCCTAGCTGTTCCCGGCACCCTGTGTCACCGGCCAGGTTGTCCCACAGGAACACCACCTCTCAGCCTGCACTGGCCAAAGGCACTCGGTGTCTCTGCCGAGGGGGAGCACACTTAGCACCAAGCCCAGCAGCACCCCAAAAGCTGTCCCCCACTCGGTGGCACCCCCGGGGCCTTCAGCATGCTCATTCCCAGGGCCGGGGGACGTTTATGTCAAGCCAGGGGCTGGATTAAGGCTGGAAAAGCAGTGAGAGGCAAGAGAAGCCCAACCACTCTCGCTCAGCCACAGACAGCTCTAGGAGTTCCCAGAATCTGTGCAAAAACAAAACTAAAGGGTTAAAGACCCCCGCATAGACACCTCCCCCCACCCCACCAGCTCTAATAAATACAGGTGCACTTTGCGCCCTCGCCCTGGCCCCAGGGGCTTGCCAGTGGCTCCGCTCTGGTGCTGAAGGTGGCTCCTGGGGGGAACACTGGGGACGTGTGCTCCAGGGGGGCTTCTGGACCACTTCCTTGGGGATCTTCTCAATAGACTGCACCAAGTGGGGTCCCAGGGGTGTCCCCCGCAGGGTCTCAGGTGTCCCCTGTGGGCTGCTTCTATTACTGGTGCTAATCTGCAGCTATAGGTGGGAAGACGAGGTCAGGGGGTGCACTGTCCACTGGCATCCCTCTGCCCCATCCCTCTGGGACCACAGGGCTGCCCTAGGAGCATCTGAGCCCCCTGCCTGGGGATGATGCAGATCCCACATGTTGGGGTCTTTCATGTGGAGAGATCCCATAGGATTTGCCCATGTGTGGCAACTATGCCCAGGCTTGTGCCAGCTGCAGCAAAACCTCCTCACTGCCATGGATGGCAGGCAGGGCTTCTCCACCCTGCCCCACCTTTTCCAGGAGCAGCTGCCCAGCTGGAGCAGGGCTGGCACCACTCACCATCCTCCTCCCAGCCCTCTGCCACGCCAGCCAGCTCGTAGTGCTTCTTGCGCAGCTCCCCCAGCTTCTGCCGCTCCTTCTGCAGCTGGTTCTCCAGCTCCAGCACCCGCACCTGGGGACATGGCCCAGGACATGCCCACCCTGGCACGGAGCTGGGCCAAGCACACCCCTTTCACACCCATTATGCCCCCAATATCAAGCCCAAAGACCACAGAGGTGCATCCCACGAGTGCTCCAATGACGAGTGGACCTGGGGAGGGGATGGAGCACAGGTGGGCACCGCTTGTGCAGGCAGGTGAAGACACAATGATCTGTATGGGTATCCCAGTCAGGGGAATTCTCCAGAGCTGCCCCATGCCAGGCAGAGGTGGGTGCTGTGGGTAGCACGGGGGGGGCAGGGTTGGCCAGGGGCTGCTATGTCATGATGGGAACAGCATTGGGGAGGGATCGAGGACCAAGTGCATGGGACTCCTGGGCAAATTCATCTGTTGCCTTCACACCTTGGGCTCCACCTCTGCTTGTGCTACCTGGGGGCAGCTGGGTATGGTGACCCCAAATTTGATGCCCCACCCCAGGCATCCCGAGAGAGACACAACCAGGTGTGTTTCCCAAAACGTGGGAACCTCCTACCTGCGAGTTCATCTCCTGACGCTTGATCTGGGTGAGTGTCATGCTGGAGAAGTCCATGCTATCTGTGAAGACACCACCAGTCCCACTCAAACTCTGCTCCCCTAGACAGACCCCCCAGCAGCTCCGATGATGCTGGCATGATCTGGCACCATGGGATATGCAGGGAGGGAGTGAGGGGCAGCCATGGGCAGAGACCACAGGGGCACAGCCAACCAAGGGTGGTGAGTGCCAAAAGCAGAGGTTTTGGGGCAGGTCTGTGCTCCAGGCATTAGGACCAGAGGAAACGGCTTCAAGTTGTGCCAGAGGAGGTTTAGGTTGGATAAAAAGGAAAATTTCTTCATGAAAAGGGTTGTTCAGCACTGGCAGAGACTGCCCAGGGTATGGTAGTGTCACAGTTCCTGTATATGTGGCACCTGGGGACATGGTTAGTGGTGGGGGAACAGTTAAACTCAGTTGTCTTAGAGAGCTTCTCCAACCTTAGTGATTACATGATTCTAAGATCACTGCAGCCCAATGCTTACCCTTCTCCTCCACCTGAGACTTCCCAGCCTTGGTAGATGCCACCACGCTGGCTGTGGCCTGGTTGACACCCCGGGAGGCTTGCTGCAGCTTGCAGAGGTTGGTGCTGTCTTTGTCTGCCTTTACCTGCCGGGACAGTGAGGAAGGGGTCACGCCCCACCAGGTAAGCAGAAGATCAGCCCCACGATTTGGGGTGCTCCAGCATCACCCTGAACCATGGGCAGGGTAGCAGCCTTGCTCCTACCTTGGAGGCTGCCACCAGCTGCGCAGTGCTGGCCGCAATCTCCCGGGAACAGACCATCAGCTCCTCGAATGTCCCCTTGCCTTGCACTACCAGGTCAGCAGCATCACTGCCGGAGAGCAGAGAGGAACTGGAGTGTCATCCTGACACCTCTGTCCCCTCCCTGTGGTGATGGCAGGACTCTGCCGTGCTCTTTCTACTCTGGTGACAGAGGCACTTACACCATAACAGTGGCACCCCAGCCCACTGCCTTGGAGGCAGAGATGAGACCCTCGGTCCAGCGTGAATTCTTGGCATAGAACTCCTTGGGGGATGCTGCACCCTGCCATTGGTAAAGGCACAATTAGTTAGGCCACAATTACTGGGTACCCCCACATCCCTGCTCTGGAGGGAAAGGAGGAGGTCAGGGTGTCATTCAGGATGTGTGTGGAAGGTGGGGATACACTGAACTTGGGGGTTGTGGGAAGGGAGATTAGGGATCAGCATGACACCCCAGGAGCCACAGCCAGGGTGAGCCTCTGGGGTTGGAAAGGAGCTCCTGGCAGCTGACGGGGAAGTCCCAGTGGGACAAGAGTTGGAACATGTCCCAGCAAGTGCACGATGACCCCCAGCTGGACAAGCACCCCCGTCTTCATCCCCACCCTCAGCCCTTCCTACATCCCTGCTTGCTCCTTTGCCCCTACCCCTGTCCCAGCTCACCCGTCCACTCTCCACAATCTCTCTCTGGAGGTCCTTGGAGGCCAGGACCAGGACATGGATGGCCTGCATGAGGCCTGTGCAGGAGCCCAGGATCCTGCAAGACAAACACCACTGAGACCCCCCTGAAGAGCAGATGGCCTGCCTGCCAGCACCTGTCCCCATCCTGCCTGCCTGGCTCTGTCCAGTGCTCTGATCACCACTCACCTCTCGTTAACTTCCAGTTTGACCCCAGTGTCACCAGCCCGTGCCTTGCTAAGCATCTCCTGGTTGAGGGGAGAGAGTCTGTACTGAACCCAGTGCACCTCTCTGGCCACTCCAGTGGTCCCAGCAGGCCCCCAGCATGGTGCTTGTTGGCACCTTTCTGCTCAGGGTGACCCTCACCTCAATACGGGCAGATGCTGCTTCAATGGCAGAGGCTGTTGCTGCCATCTCCTTGTCCACTAGGTCACCCAGTTCCTCCTGTTTGATGTCCAGACCTCTGGGACGCAGCTCCTGGGGATAGGACGGGATGAAAGGGACTGTCCAGGAGTACTACAGTCCCTCTGGTGGAGCCTGCCACGGCCTCCCAATCCCACCAGCCCTCCTGGGCCACCCACCTCCCCGATGGCACTGATCTGGCCCAGGCAGGCTGTCACCAGGCTGCAGTCAGCACTTGCCACCGTCCCTGGATCTTGCAGAGCGCTGAGGTAGCTCACAGCCTCACTGCCACACTGCTTGCACAGCTCCAGCAGACCTGCATGGGCAGCATGGGGGGCTGAGGGGGCCACATGTAGGGAGATGTCTGGTTCCCACCCACCACAGCACCCTGCCTGTGCTGGCCTCTGCCTGCCCTGGTTTCTGCCCACTTCAGCACCCTACTTGCCCCAGCATCCTGCCCACCTTATCCAAGCATACTGTCATGACCCCTGCACACCCCAGCATCCCCTTTGCCCTGGCCTGCCCTGGTGCCTTCCCAGGTGCCTGTACTTTCCAAGGTGCCTGTACCTTGACATCTGCTCACCCCAGCCCCTGCCGATCTTGGCCCCTGCCCACTGAGTTCCCTGCCCACCCCAGCCCTTGCCCACCCTGACCCCTACCCATCCCAACCCATGCTCACCCTGCCCATTCTGACCCCTGTCCACCCAGCCCCTGGCCTGGGGCAGCACTCACGGTCAGCAGGCTCCACAGGGGCCACATGGGAGGTCGCACTGCCCTGCAGGAGGGTATTGCTGACCAGGTGGGCGAAGAGGGCCAGGCAGGGCAGCAGGGAGCCCACAGCTGTGGCAGGACAGCGGACTCAGGCCTCAGCCCCCACCAGGCTGCCCACCCGTCCCGTGTGCCGGGGCTGCCCCTGTGCCCAATGCCTGGGGCTGCCACCTCTCACCTGCGCCATCTGAAAGGTACTTGCTGTGTGCATCCTGCAGCCGCTCTGCGCACTCAAAGGCTGCCAGCGCCTGGGACAGGAGGCAATCTGCAGCCAGACAGCAGGCAGGGCTCAGCCAGGACCACAGTGAGCAAGGCAGGCTGGGATAACACCAGGTTTGGGAGCAGCAGGGGCATCACCTGCTGAGCTGGTGCAGCTGATGTGAGCAGGATCCTCCATGTGAGTCAGGGCGTCTTGCACCATGCGCTCAGCCTCATGGGTGGTGCCCTGCAGCAGGGACAACTGCTCCTCGGCCAGGCGCTGATGCAGGGCCTGCTCTGTGCTCTCCTGCTGGACCAGAGCCAGGCTCAGAGCCCCTGCTGGGCCACTGGGCACTCCCTGCACCCAGACTGCCTGAACCCTTCTGGTCTGGCTGCAATGGGGATGGCAGGACCCTCATGGTACCTTGTCTCTCAGCTGGGTCTGCAGCATCTCCAGCTCTATCCTGCTGCTCCCCTGCTCATGGCTGAGCATATCCCGCAGCTTCTGCAGCTCAGCCTGCAGAGCTGCCATCTCGTCCCTGTGCTGCTCTGCTGCTCGGCTCAGCTTGTCCTTCTCCTTCTCCAGGCTGGCAATCCGAGTATTCTGCTCTGTTCCTGCCTGGGGGGGGCATGAAACGGCAGTCAGGGCTGTGCTGAGGGTGAACCCTCCAGTTTGGGGATTCATTCTTGCTCCAGGCTTGGGCCATCTCAACTGTCCCTGCTGGGTGCATCATGTCCTGCACAAACACAGCTCCCCACACAGAGCAGCACTGATGATCTTATCTGGTGACAACCGAGGCTCCTGGGGAGACTTTTCACTTTTATCAGTGAAAATGCATTTTTATCATGACTGTTACCATCCTAATGGAGGAGTGGATGCAGGGTACTGCCTCTGACCCACCCCTATCCTGCTGCCAAGTCTGTCCACCTCACAGAGGGGTGACTTCATTTTCCTGCCAGCTTCTGCCTCCAATGAGCCCAGGCACCTCTGCTGTCTTCCACAGCTCTGCAGGCATGAGACACCCTCTGGCACACCTTGCAGTGTGATGCCACACTGCTACCTGGGCTTACAGCAGGCAGAGCTGCTGACTGACCTTTTTTTTCCAGCTGCTTTATTCCATGATCCCTGCTGCTGGAGCCTATTGCTCCACATACTACCACACTCAGGGGCGTGAAACCCCCTGTGTGACATCAAACCCACTCAGATGAGACAAAGAAGATGACAAGGAGCTGGTTTTGAGGCCAGTGGTGAATGGTTAAGGCCTGACTACTCAGCCCAGAGGGGTGCTAGGGGCACCCCATGTGCTCCTCACCTGTGTGCTCGACTCCAGTGTACCCTGGAGGACCTGCAGCTCCTGTCTGCTGACTGCCAGCTCCCGCTTCAGCGTCTCCAGCACCTCTGCCTGCTCCTGAGACTGCAGCAAGGAGAGAGGTTGGCAGCACTGGTGCCCCATGGGGAGCCCCTGCTCACCCCTGCTGTGTCCCTCCCATCCCTACTCACCTTCCTCTGTGCCTGCTCACTCACCCGCTGGAAGGAGTCCTCCAGCTCCTTCTTCTCCCGCTCCACATCCCCCTGGGCCTGCCTGGCCACTGTGATCTGCTTGGTCACCTCTGCGTTCTGGCGACGTCAGAGAATGAGCTGAGTAGAATCAGCCCCCTGGTATCAGCGGGCACAGATGGGAGAGGGGATTTTGGGGGGGGGTTGGGGAACCCACCTTGCGAAGCAGGTCAGCATGGTTCTGCACCAGCTCGCTGTACTTCTCCTTCAGTTTGCTGTACCGCTGCTCATTGGCCTGTGCCCGTCCTGCCACACATGCAGGGACACAGAGCTGAGAACCTGGGACNCTGAGCCTTCTCTGTGTCTTTCCGCTGCTTCTTCAGCTCCTCCAGCTCTGCACGCAGGAACTCACTCTCGTCCTGTGCCTGCTGCTTCAGGTGCTGCTGCTCGGCCAGCTCAGCCTCCAGCTCGCTGGCACGGCCACGCAGCTGCACTGCACCTCGTGCACTCTGTGGGGATGGGTGGGGGCTGATGGCGCTGTTCAGTGCCTGCCATGACCACCTAGTGCCCACTGGTACCATCCAATGCCCACCAGTACTGTCCAGCAGCCCCCCCATGAGTACCACCCTGCAGGCCCCCAAGTGCATCTGGGCAAAGCACAAGGATGCTGGACAGTGGGGCTGAGTCTACCCCCCGACAGGGATGCAGCCCCCTAGCACAGGGCATTCCCTGTATGGAAGAAGCCACTGGGAAGAGGGCAGGACAGAGATGGGGTCACTCTCTTGTCCACCCAGGGACACAGCCAACAGCCTACTCAACACTCCCAGTGCGTCTCATCCTGCCCACCTGGTTGTCACCCACCTCAGCCTTGAAGTTCTCCAGCTCCTCCTTCAGGGCTGTGATCTCCCCATAAAGCTGCTCAATTAGCCGGTCCCTGGGAAGGAGAGACATGGGGTACACCCTCAGGGCCATGGGGACACAGCCTGGGAGGGGAGGTATCCTCTATGTCACCATGGCTGCGACGCTGTTCCAGGCAGGGAACCCCTGGTACAATCTTGGCCATTCCACAGCATCACGAGGTTTGCTTACTTGTCATCCTTGCTCATCCCATTCTGGCTGTTGAAGTTGAAGGGGTCGCAGCTGAAGGAGCTGCCAAAGATGTCATCAAACTTGTTGTCAAACAGGCTCTGTGGGAAGAGCAGGACAGACCTGGGGTGACCCCACTGCTACTTGGGAACCCTTGTCCCTCCATGTCCCCAGTGTCACTGCCAAGCCAGCCTATGAGCTGCCTGGACACCAGGGCTGGTTCCCACCCTGCTTCCAGGACACTAAATGTGATGAACGTGATGAACATGGAGCATCATCCCACCTAACTCCTGCAGGGAGAAGATCCTCGAAGCCTTGTCACTGCATGCTCCTTCCCCTCCCCACTCAATGCCTGAGGACAACCCTTGGTGAAGAGGAGGGTGAAGACCTAAAGGTCTCCATGGCAATACTCGAAGCCAAACCTCTCCTTGCCCACCACTAGAGGGCACCACACCACTGAGCAGCACTGGGAAAATTCAGGCTAGTTCAGCCCTAGCAGCACCCAGACAGGACACCCAGCACCTAGATGGGACATCCAGCACCCAGACAGTCACCCAGAACCCAGATGGGGCACCCAGCACCGACCCATCTCTCTCCAGTGACACTCCCCAGTTCCCGAGGCCATCCCCACTGTCTCAGCCCTCACCGCAGCACAGATTTGGAGAAATAACCCTAGGCTCAGAGCCAGAGAGCCCCCACAACCCTCACCTGCGAGGCTGCGTCCATCTCCACCAGGTCTGCGATGGGTTCACTGTCAGGCGAGGATGCCTCGGCGGGGATCACCACCACAGGGCTGATGTGCTCTGACAGTGCAGAGGCACGCAGGAAATTGGGAGGGCTCTGGGGAGGGAGTGGAGCAGAGCTGAGGGGGAAGGACTGGCACTGCTGCTGGACTGAAGGCACAGTTGGTTGAAATCCTGCCCTGGAGCTGAGATGGCCATGCCATCTCATGCTCATCACCTCTGGATGCCACCCGGTGAGGGATAAAAGGATGATCCTCAAGGCCCAGGAGCCCCAAGCTGCCACCAAACCTAAGAAGCTGGGCAAGGCCAGCAAGAGGCTTTTTTGGGCCTTTTGCCAGTGTCCCCACTGCTGCCCCTGGGCACAGGGACAGGGAACATGGGGACTGCAGGGTCTCACCTCTGGCAGCTGCGGAATCTGAATCAGCCGCTTGAAGTACTGCAGGTTGCTGGAGCGGTAGAAAAGTTCCTTGAGCCTGCAAGGGGCAGGGAATGGTTAGGGATGGCTCTTGTCCAACGTGGACAACCCCTTGCCTGGCTCCAGGGGGTGTCACCTGGCCACCGTACTGCTCTGGAGAGGAAGGTGTTTTGTGCTGCCACCAAACTCAGGGCAGGTCCTGGAAGTCCTCCCACTGCTGGAGGGTTTATCCTGTAAATCCCAGACCTGATGGGCAGGGAGAAGGACCTGGAAGGTCTAGTGGAAGGTGTCCCTGCCCATGGGAGATGGCTGTACCTGATGACCTTCAAAGGTCCCTTCCAACTAAACCACTTCCTGCATACCCAAAATTTTCAGGAGCAGGGGAGCTTCCTGCCTGCAGCCAATACCCTCACCTTCAGTTCCTGCAGGAGCATCTTTCCCAGAAGCAGGGTACCTCCCTCCAGGACTTAATAGTTTTGGGAGGAGGGACAGTGCCCAGCCACACCAATCGTAGCACCCATCTCTCCCAGTCACCGGAGTATCCCAGTCAGGAACTTGGCGCTGTTGATCCCTGTCCCAAGGTTAGTCCCTGTGTCATCAGAGCACAGCCAGCACTGCTATCTGCTCTTTGCAGTTTGTGACCTTTAATCAAGCTGTCCCTCAGCACCACGACATCCTCCCCTACCACCATGACATCCCCTCCCTGCTCTCAGTGGCCAGTTTTTGTTTTGGTTACTCTAAATAATCATGTACCAGAGACCACAGCACGTCCCTGCTCACTCATTTTTAATCTCAGTGCCTAGGGAGCACTCCCAGAACACCAGTGCTCTGGGTCTGGGCACTTACTTTCGGAACTGCTCCAGAAAGCGATCCCGGTGGCCCTGCAGTGTATCTGCTGGCAGACCTGGAAGAAGTTGCAAGTAGAAATGGCAGTGGGTGTCTTCATGAATCAGGGAACAGCCCATCAGCACAGCCACGTGGAGATGGCTCTTTCCCAGAGATGGTCACCCTCCTCTGGGTGTCCGAATACTACAGGCTGTGCCCTGCTGCAGGAGGGGACCACACCCCACACCCCCAGGGCAGAGAGAAGTGTGGGCTGGTGGCTGCCACAATTCCAGATCCTGAAGGACATGGCTTTTGCACCTCCTTGCCATGGTGACTCCCATCACTCCCCAAAAGAGGCTGGGCAAGAGGTGGTGGTGAACAGCACAGGCTGAGCAGGATGGTGACCCCAGTGCCTCCCTGTGTGTCCACCCCCTCAAAGGCAGTGGTGCTGTGGACACTCACAGGAGTGGAGCTTGAAGAGCAGCTTGACAGTGTAGTCATAGAGGTGGCTGCAGTCCAGGATCACCTGGATGAGCGGGGCCAGACGGCACTGCCCTGCTGCTGTCACTGACACTGAGCGCGACATGTCCAGGGAGCTGAACACTGCAGGGAAGGAGCTCAGGATCAGATCAGGCAGCACTGGCAGCATCAGAGGGTGCCACACTGTCTGCCAAATCCACAGATGTCATCCAGAGCAAGGTACCCACTGGCCCTGGGGACACAGCCTGCACCCTGCAGCTGTATGTGAGCTCAGTGGGAGCGAAAATTCCCACCAAGGCCTGGGAACACTCCAGCCAGGCACCATAGGCCTGCAACTAGGACTGAGGCTGGCCAGAGCTGACACATGACCCCTGTGTTCTGCCTGTCACTGTTGTCCCACTGGCCACTGGAGTGTGCTGGATATGTCAGAGGGATGATGCTCCAAAACCAGCTTGGAGCAGCTGAAGACCATCCCATTCCAACACCTTCCACTAGATCAGGGTGCTCCAAGCTCTATCCAGCCTGGCCTTGAACTCTTCCAGGGATGGGGCAGCCACAGCTTCTCTGGACAGCCTGTGCCAGGGCCTCACCACCCTTAGAGCCAAGAATTTCTTCCCAATTTCCCATCCAACCCCGCCCTCTGGCAGTGGGAAGCCATTCCCCCTTGTTCTGTCACTCAGTCCCTTGTCCAAAGTCCTTCTCCAGCTTTCTTGGAGCCCCTTTAGGCAGAGGAAGTGGCTCTAAGATCTCCCTAGAGCCTTCTCTTCTCCAGGTGCACACCCCAAGGCATCCCTGTCTCCAGAGCAGAGGGGCTCCAGCCCTCAGAGCATCTCTGTGGCCTCCTCTGGACTTGCTCCGGTAACCTCATATCCTTCCTGTTCTGGGACAGCAGGGCTAGGGGCAGCTCTGCAGGTGGGCTCTTACCTAAGTGGGGTAGAGGGGCAGAATCACCCCCTCACCTGCTGCCCACGCTGGGGGATCAGCCCAGGGCAGTGGGGGTTTTGGAGCACGCATGGCTGGGGCATGTTGAACTCCTCATCCTCCAGCATTCCCAAGTCCTTCCCAGCAGGGCTGCACTCCATCCCTTCATCCTCCAGCCTGGATTGATACCAGGGGTTGCCCTGACCCAGGTGCAGCACCTTCCACTTTGCCTTGTTGAACCATAATTCAGGTGAAGTGCCCATAGAAGAGCTGAGCTGTGGTGCCCTCAGCCAACATCCCCTGTGAGAGCCTCATCCAACTTAGATCAGCCCCACAAAGGGGCTGGACTCCAGCAGATCTCTCACTCCCCTGTGTCTCAGAGCATTGCAGGGCTTTACCTGTCTGGAAGAGGTTCAGCTCACACTCCAGGTAGTCAAACATCTCCACCGTCAGCTGAAAACTAGGAAACAGGGTTGGGGATGGTTGGGTGCTGTCCCCAAGGCCAGCCATGAAGAAGGGTCCTGTCCCTGCTCGGTCATGCTGCCAGTGGGGGTGGGCAGGTTGTGCCACTCACCTGCACCCACTCCCTCCCTGACCTTCCCCTGCTCTGCACTCACAAGTTATTGACGTCACTCTCCCCAGCCTCATCAAGCTGCCGGTCAGACATCTGCAGATTTCCAGGGAATCGGGGATTCTGTGGGGAAAACAGGAGTCAGGAAAGGGTTCTGGAGGATCTCCTGGTCTGGCCACAGCTCTGGGAGCACCAGGTCTGTGATCCTGCAGCCTCAAAGTCAGCTCTTGGATGAGCCAGGGGGGTCATGTGGGGGAAAAGGGAGGTAGTACAGGGTCTCTAAACCCTGGGTGACCACAGCGTCTCTAATCCACAGCATCTGTTCTCTTCCCAGCAAGAAAAGCTGATTCTCTCTGGGTTGAGAAACCTGCAAAGCAGGGAGGAGATAGGATGCCAGCAGAGAGCTGGACGGGATGGAGTGGTATCTGTCCCAGGAGGTACCTGCCCTGGCATTTTAGGGAAGGTCACATAAGACTTCCAAAACAGGGTGATGGGCACAGAAGACACCTCTTTCCAGCAGTTTTCCCCCCTTTTCTCATCTAGGATAGCTGGGGGAGAATGGAGAGGTGTGTGTCTCCTACTACTTGTAGCCCACCAACTCCCAGCCCAAGGAGCCCTGGGCCACCAGGAATCCTGCCACCCTCAAAGCATTGGTCCTTGGGCCGTTTTTGATGTCCGCTGGCAGCTTCTAGAATATTTCATGGAGTCAGCAGGATGGCCATGCTGGTCCCTTGCTGTCACCCCAGTGCCCACCCCTTGCTGCAGCCTTGGGGACAGGGGGGGCTTACCTTTGTGTGGAAGTCCATCTTGGTTCTCAGCAGTTTGAGGTAGATGCTGCAGAGCTGACCATAGCCCTCACTCAGGTGGCCCTATGGGGACCCCAAAAAGCTGTTGAGATCCAGTGCAGGCTGTGGAAAAGCCTTTTTCTGCTGCAGAATGATTGGCCTTTTCTTTATCTCCCCAAAACCACCTTGCTAGCACCTGGATGCAAGCCGGCTGTACTGAAGGGATTTGGTCAGACCTTCTCATCACATTCTCTGCATGTTTCAATGCTTCATTTGACTGTCGGAGCCAAGTTTTTACTGTGTTTTGCCATAAAATAGGAAGGTGGCATTTGATTTTGGTGGAAGGGAACATAGAATGCAACTGAAACCCAGCCCAGGTAGGTGATGACAGCCACAGGTCAGCCATGGCTGTGCTCCGCTTCCTGGGAGAGGGAACTCCCCAAGCCTACACCCACCCAGCCTGGCCAAGGCACCCCTGGGGTCCCCCCGCAATGCTGGCAGGGTTGGTCACTTACCCACATCCTGCTCATGTCGCTCAGCTCATTCTTGTATCGCACAGAGTCTTTCAGCACCTGGAGGAATGATGGTGACAAGTAGGCAGAGCACCAGGACACAGTGTTCCATACTTGAAACCAGGAACTGGGTGATAAATGGGAGGTCCTGACGCATTCCCAACCCTTTACTGCCACTGGCCAGCCCTGGGTGCCTCTGTTTCCCCAAGGAGGATCCTTGCTCATGGCTCCTGCACCAAAGCCACTGCCAGGCGCTGAGCAGTTTCCTCTGGTACTGCCCATGACACTGGGGTTTGACGCACATGGTGTTTTGGGCAGGGCAGCACCAGGAGGGCTCTGGCACCCAGGACTGACCTGAAGGAGGGCAGTGACCCTTTGGGAGAACTCCAGCACTGGTGTCCACATAGGATTGACCCCCAGAAGGGCACCAACCCTCCAGGACGGCCCTACTCCAGGACTGACCCCTAGGAGGCCAATGACCCTCAGGGAGGACTCCAGTCCCTACCCCAGGACTGACCCCCCACAAGGACACTGACCCTCCAGCATCTCCCATCACCCGGTGCAGCCCTGCAGAGGAAAGGATTTTGCCCCAAGCTGAACTTCGGACACTCACATTGGAATGTCCATCTCGGAGGAGCTTGTGGAAGACATGGCAGAACTTCCAGCAGAGCACAGCATTGCCCGACAGTGGCAGCCGGTTCACCGCTGACCAGAAGGTCTGTGCTCCCTTCTCATGGTGCGTGCCCAGGATGCACGGTGCTGGTGGTCAAGGAAGCATCCCTCTGCCCTTTGGTGATGAAGAATGGTCATCCAAGGACAGCTGCACCCACAGAGCCCAGGGGGGCCAGTCCAGCCCAGGCATATGCTGTCCCCATAGCGCCACAAACCACCCTCTCCCCCCAGCCCTGCTCTGGGAGCACCATGGCACATGCAAGGCTGGGGCTGCGCTTCTGCTGAGCCTTCCCAGGTGCCTCGCTGGGATGCTGGGGATCCACTTTTGGTGGCAGTGTCCCAACCTGCTGTGGGCATGTTCCCCTTCTGCCTTCTCCCGGGATGGCAGTGCTGGGAGCACCAGCCTGGGCACCTACCAACATTCAAAGGCTGTGACAGCAGCAGTGGGGACCCCGTGACATGCTGGAAAAATATCCAATGTTGTTAGTAGTCCCCAGCCTCCCCAGCACCCTGGGGACCTCTCCTCACACCTCTTGATGCTGCCCCTTTTCCAGGCAGCCCAAGCCCTGCTCCCACACTCATTGTCCCATGGCCAGCTTTGAGAAGGATATTCCTGGCGTGTTTCTCCTTGACAGCCACTTCCTGTGCATTAATGGCCTTATTGATGCTGACGGTCTGCAAGAGAGAAGTGATGGGGGGGGGGTGACATGGGAAGGGTTGAGGCTCCCTCACGGTCCCCCCCTTGCTCACTGAGACCCTCTGGCTCTGCAGTCTCATCCAGGTCCCCAGTCCCTGCTTGTGCCAGCTGGATGCTGACTTTTCCCGGATGCCTTTCTGGGATGCAATTGGCATCCACCAGGTTCAGCTGTTGCCAGAACTCATTTACTCAGGATAATAACAAAGCAATTAAAGCACTGCACACAAAGAACCCTCTGCTGTCCTCAGAGTGGTGAGACAGGCAGAGAGAAGGCAAATCCCTCCCCTGCCCTTGGATCGTGGGCAGCAGCTGGAAGCTCCTACCCCATTTTTGGGGACACTGAATGGGGAGGACAATTTGGGGGGCACCAAAAATCAGGCAGTGGGATGGCAAGACCACTGCCAGGGCTGCCTGGCAAGATACTGGCTGCTCCATGGATTAGAAGGACAGAGAGGAACCCACAGGCAGGACATGCCATGCAGGTGTTGAGGACCTTGGGGAGTTCACACTGAGGAGCCTGGGCACAGCCAGCCACCATTTATCCTATGGAAGGCAGTGGCAGCCACTGGAAGCATTCTCCAGGCAGGATTTTAAACTCGACCCAATTTCTGATCCTTCATGGGGACACAAAGATGCCAGCTCAGGGTCATCCTCTCCCCAAGCTCCCACATCACCAAGTGCTTCCTTGGCACCTGCTCCGTGAACATCCCACTGCCAAGGGAAGGAACCGTCTGGCTCAGCACTACCAGAAGTAGCTCATTACTGATATAAACCAATTAAAGCTGTGAGATTAATTTCAATGTCTTTCTCACTACAATCCTTGCTGCAGCTCTGCTTCATGGACCTCTCTGAGGTGGCCCCACATGGATTCATCTCTACAGACCCTGGCAAGTCTGTGCTGAGTGGGGCTGGAGGGGCCCACAGGAGCCCCAAATGTGGTAGAGTACAGCCCAAATCCCCCAGGAAGTCCCTCTGCCACCAAAACATGTGCCAGCTGGAGTGGGAATGATGATGGCCTGAGACAGAGGAGACCCCACCCAAAGCTGCACCCCCAGCCCAGAGCCAAGTAACCCCTTAGCTGAAACTGTGTCCGGATGTCCCAGTATGAGCCAGTTCTGCTGCAGGGATGCCACTGGTCTGTGGTGTTTGCAGCCCCATCCCTACTGGCTCTGAGTGGTGACCATGGAGGTAAGCACCTTGTAAGTAAGGACCATGCAGGTGACATGGGAAGCCATCAGCAAGATGCAGGAGGCTCATGTTGACGTGTCAGGGGACCCGAATTGCCAGTTGCAAGACACTCATCCCAGGCACCCGGAGCAGAACCTACATCTCAGCTTGGCTTTTTAAGGAGAGCTGAAAGGAACACCCGCAGTGGAGAGACCCATCCATCCCTTCCTGAGGGGCTGGATGGAAGCAACAGATCCCCAGCATATGAGGACGAGTGGGAGTCACCTCTGCAGCTCTGCCTGTCCCAGCAGCCACAGCCCCTTGTCAGGAAAACCATAAAATTAAATTCAGCATTTAAAAATTGCTTGGGAAGGTGCCTTTGCCAGTCTGGAGAGGGATGCCCATGTCCTAGAGGCTTGGAGCAGGATGCCTGCATCCCAACAAGCATCTGTGACACATGCCATGGATCCAGCTCCAGGGGCAGCTTGTCCTCATCCAAAATCCCAGTCTGCAGCCCCAAAGTTCCCAAGACTGTCAGGACAGCTGTGATGAACCAGTCAACACAGTGAGGAGTGCCAGGATCACCATTTAAATGCACATTCCACCTCAGAATGGAGTCCTGGGCCATAAGGAACAAGCCAAATGCAAAGCACGAGCTGGGGAGCAGAAGCTCATAGCCAGAGGTGGGATGTAGGTACTAATCTCCCAAAGCCACTCCTGCAGTCCTTGAACAACTGGAACAGGGGCGGTCTCTGGAGGAAAGCTGTGCTGCATCCCTGTGAAAGCTAAAAACGGAGCTCCCAGTTTAACTGCTCTTTCATGCCAGCTTTTCCCAGCAAAGCAAGGACACTTTTTCCCAACCAAGGAAGCCCCAGTGACCTCCCAGAGTGAGGAGACAGTAGAAGTGTGACAGGGGCTGGCAGCCCCTGGCTCCAGGCAGGGACCAGCTAGAGCTTCCATCCCCAGGTTCCTCAACTCCATTTGAAGCACACACATCTGTCTGGAAGGTAGAAAGGTTTCCAAGGAAAAGCAGGATCTCATTTTCTGGGTGTACTTGTGGACACTGGGTGTACTTGTGACACTTTCACACTGTATCCCCGGGAGTGCAGGGCAGGGGTCCCATCCTGGGAGCCACTTGGGACATGACGAAATTGCCATAACAGTGCCTGTGGCAGTGCCCACATCAGCAAACTGGGGGAGCACGGAGCAGCAGCAGGAGACCGAGGCTGGAATTGTCACTTCTGGGGGACAAGCGGGGTCAGGGAAGGTGATTTGGCTGCAAAATTGGGTGTCAGAATGGAGGGAAATTTGGGGCTGCCTGGACAGCAAGCCCAGACCCTTCCCCACAGAGGGTCTTTCACCCTGACTCAGAGATGCTGTTCCCCACCACCATCCCACACCTGTAGCTGATGGAATTTTAATTATGAGCTTCCAACCTATGAGGGCAACTTCTGACCCACCAGGAAATATCTGGGCAGCACTGCCAGCCTTGCTCCGGTTTTGTGAACAGGGCAGGGGACATCGGGGACATGGGGCAGCCCACACCCTACCCTGCTGCTGGGACAGGAAACCCTGGAGTTTCCTCTTGTGCAATGGGCCAGGCGGGAAGTGGGAGGACAGTCCAGAGGGGTCCATTGCATAAGGAAATGTGCGAGGATGACACTGCCATCCAGCCACCCTGGCAGAGCCACAGGGCCAGGATGTGGTTCTGAGCTCAGTGGGGCAGGACCTGGAGCAGGGCTGGTGCACAGGGCTCTGCCAGGCTGGGGAGTGGCTCCAAGGGTGCTGCAAGGGCTGGGAAGGACATTGGGGCCAGGAAAGCTGCAAGGGCTGGGAATGCTGCAAGCACTGTTAGCTTCCCAAGTGCCACTTGAGCAGGGTGAGGAAACCCCACCAGCGTGTGCATGGAAAGGCACAGGCCATTTGGGAGAGGAGCAGTCTGGGACTATCTATTCCTGACCAATGGGGTCTTTCCAATCATCTTTTCCTCCCTCTGCAACACCAAGGGGATTCCCAGAAACCTGTGGAAGGTCTACTGCCGGTGGCTTGACAGGCCACCACAGCTATGTCCCATGGGAATTCCCAGCCCCTGATCTAGCCCAGCCCTTCGCACAAGGAGATTCTACAGCAGGGCAGAGCCATCAACAGCTCCGCACTGGGGTAACCCATGGACAAGGTCTCATGTCACCTCTCTGGGTATGTGTCTGCAGGCTCCAGACCGAGGAGCCCAAAACTGCATGGAGGAAGAGGGTCAGGATGACAGAGGCTTTCTGAGCCCTGACACACACTTCCCTCTGCCACACACCCCCTCACTCCCCACCAGTTCTCCCCAGATTATGCTCTGAATACAAAATTTCCCATTTGGAGGCAAAGAGCCAAGCTTGGCTCAGGAGCAGCACAATGCCTTCCTGCTTCTTTCATTTCCAAAAGGAAGTGAATGTTGATTAAAGAATCCAGAGCTACTGCGAATTATTTGGAGAAACTGAGTAAGTCGCAGTGCAAATCCTCTTAGTAATGCTCCCTCATTTTTCCTTAATGCCTTTCTATAAATGGAGAGCTGGGATGGAGCGTACCTCTGGAAAACCACTCACAAGCCCTGCAGACGCAGGAGCTTTGGAGAAGGGAGCGAGCAAGATGACTTGACTACAAGGAGACTAGAAGAAAATGGGCTTAATTAAAATGCAAATCTCAGTAAAGCAAAGCTTGGCTCAGGCTCTGGAGGTGTGCAGGACATGGGAGGCAGGCGAGCTCTTCCAAGGGCACATCTCTCTTTAAACATCATCCACCTCCAGCAGCTAATTCAAATCCCAGCCTCGATGGGACTCAGAGAATGATTTTGTCCAGCAAAATCCTGGAACAAAGCCAGCTGGATAACACCTGGGGTGGTCAATGTTCCACTGAGGACTGGCGAGAGCTCCTGGAAACAGTTGGGGTGGCTGTGGCCCCCCCATGCTGGGCACCTGTGGCCTGACAGCAGCAGCAGGAGCAGGGAACAAGCCTGGCTTTGTGCCTGCCAGCAGCCAGAGGAAAAGGGAGGCAGGGAGGCAGGAAAGCAAATGTTGGCAGGCCTGTCCAGCCACATGGGATGTAAAACCCAGGCATATATTCCTATGTATTGGACAGGAGGATGCTCAACCTTGTCTTTCCACTCAGTCCCATACGCTTCTTGGAAGCAGGGAGTCAGGAGATGTGAAAAATACCTTCACACCACTTAACCCAGGCTATTTGGCTGCATCTGCTGCTGAATCCAGGAGTTTGGAAAGCAAGTGCTCCTCTCTTGGATGGCTACATCCTGAGCTGTGGGGATGAAGCTCCTTGTCCAGGCTGTGTGAACATATCCTGGAAGATGCTGCTGCTCTTCTCACCTCCTGCTCCCTCCAGAAGAGAATAGTTCCCAAAATTACACAAGTCTCAGATTTCCCACCGCTTGGGCCATAAAAACAACCATTTTTCCCAAACCAGTGGCATATTCCAGTGACAGAGACCCCAAAACCTCACTGCATCCATTGGGGTCACTCCCAGTGGCGGCAGCTTCAGATGTCCTTCTCCAGGAGGAGATGCTGATGCCACCACCCCAGATGCCAGCAGGGGGAGGACCAAGGTGTCCAGAGACAGCCCTGAACCCCAAGTGATACCAATGTAGGTGTTTGAGGTCACCTTGTCCCACAGCCTGCACAATGGAACACCCCAAAACAGAGTCACCGGGAAGACGGCAACAGGCTCCATGAGCCACGCTGGAATCCAATGGCATCACCATGACGCTCTTCTTGGCAGAGAGCTTGCTCTGGCTTTACCACCTCCAGGTCTGCTCTCCTGATGTCAGGAGAATGATGACTTCAGAGCGATGAAACCACCAGCCCCTCCAGCTCTCAGAAATGCCCAATACAGGAGTGTTTATGGAGCTCTTCCAGCACAGATGGGGTTTCCAGGGAAAAAACACCTGGGCCAGGAAATGGAGTGGTGGTGTGAGGTTTAGAGGTCTTCAACCACAAGGAGACATGAGAGGCTGGAAGCTGACGCCCAACTCCTAGCATTGCCTTTGCCCTGAGAGCAGTAGTGCTGTTACCCCAGTAGAAAAACCAAAATAAAGTTGTAGGATGTCCATTATGTCCATTTGGAGTGTACCTGGACAGCCCACTCCACCAGCTCCCAGCTCCTGATGAGGGTAGCAGAGATTGAGATCCACAGGAGGATGCACCCATGAGCTGTGTGTGCAAGGATTTGACTCACAGCTGGAACTTCCAGAGCCTCCAGTGAAAATCCCAAGTTCCACACCATCAGGAGAGATGGGGTAGGATGAGACAGTGTGATCCAATTGCTCCTCCACCTTCAAGGCAAAGGAAAGAAGGAAGACAACCAGCTAACCTATCTGCAGTGGGTCCCAAGGGCTCCAGTGAGACACTCAATGCCAGCAGGGAAGAGCTGGAATGATCCCAGGAAGGGTTTGGCTCCCAGAAACTAGCGTTCACCACAGTAAACACAACACTGCCAACCACAAGGAACCAACACCTGAAGTACTGGGTAACTGGATTCCTGTAGCCACAAATTACTTATGATGTTTTATTACTTGGACATGGAATTTTAAAATTCAGTTTAAGGAATGTGGACTTTTCCAACACACAGATAAACCTTAGGGGAAAAACAGGATGGTAAGATGCAATTTTGGGGAGAACAGCTGGCAAAAAGCAAGGCTACAAAATCCAGACCTCACAGGGACCAACTGGGGGATCCTGACACTGTAAAGTTCAGAGCCTAGGCTGCCATTGCTTGGCACTTCTGACTCCAGAGCAAAACCAGAGCTCATCACAGGGGGCTGGATCTGAGGAGAGGCAGACATCCAGGGGGACACCAAGGATCCCCATTCCTCTATTAAAACATACACATCCGCTCATTAATCTTCTCACTTAATTACTGCTCAGGGCATTCCGTCAATCCTGCCCCATGTGCCCAGCTGGCTCAGCTGCAGCCAGATCCTTTCTCATGAGCTGCCCCAATAGCTAGGCTTTTAATTTTAAATGGGGATTTTATGCCAGGATAATCCCTTCCAGCAGTGGGGATTTCTGTCTGCGGAGGGAGCGTGGCTGTGTCTGACATGGTCAGCAGTCCAGGAAGGTCTTCCACCACCTTCAAACATTCCTGAAACATTTCCTGTCATGCTGACCAGAGTCTTCTCTGGTCATCCCAGCAGATGCAAATATTTGGGTATTTTTTGGAACAGGAAGAGATAAAGGAGTGAGGATGGAGGATTTTGGGAGCAGGTGTAAGGAGCTTATCCAGAAGTGCATTTCTATGATCAGCTGCCATCCAGGACCCACCTTTCTTGGGAAGCGTCACCCCATCAGGAACATGGCAGTGCTGACTGCCCTAGCAGGATATTTCCAAATTAAGCTCAGATCTAGTGTTGGTGGAAATCATTCCTTGCAATGTTTCTGGGTGAGCAGCAACTCTCAGGAGCAGGATGGGGCAACCCTCTCCCGTTATCCCCCCAGGATGTCTGGATCCTGCAATGGTGGCAAGAGCAGCCGTGACCACGTGGGCTCAATGCTGCATCTGAGAGACCTGCAGGAGCACCGAGAAAAGCCAAATCCCTCTTTCCGGGTGAGCAGTGCAGGGGTGAACACACTCCCTGTAGGAACAGTCCCTAAAACACTACTTCTTGCCCCAAACTTGTTTCTGTTCCTTCTACCTGGGCGAGGGGCAGTCCCCACGGGCCGGAGGAGCTGTGACAGCAGCACGAGGCACGGGGACACAGGTGCATGGAGATACAGGTATGTGGGGACACAGGTGCTCGTGGGGACATGGCAACATGGATGCATGCGGACACAAGTACTCGTGGGGACACGGATGCATGGGGACACGAGTGCTCGTGGGGACACGCGTGCATGGGGACACGGGTGCTCGTGGCACGGCCTGAACCCGGCCGAGCCGGGGGCTGGGGAAAGACGACTTACACGGGCGTGTGGGAGCGAACCCGCCCCGGCCGCAGCCGCACGGGGAGCTCCGCATCAACACAGAGACAAGCCCCCACACCCGCTGGCGGGTCCCGCCGCCACACGAACCATCCCCGCTCCCCGCGATGTTCCTCTGGGAACCGCCGGTAACGAGGGTAACTCCTTCACCAAGAAGGAGTTTCCCTGGACCCGAACCCTGATTCCAAGAATGAGATCAGGAGGGGCGCGAGGGTCCCCGGGGGTGGCCGTGGCCACGCACTTACCACCTTGCCCAGCTCCATGGCGGGGGCTCGGGGCACTGGGTGCGGGCTCAGCGCGGCGCGGCGGCGGCGCCCATGGCGGCGGCCCCGCGGGGCGGCGGCGCTGGAAGGTTCTGCCGGGCAGCGGC